>JARBWK010000007.1:7466021-7682827 GCA_030556195.1 Anolis apletophallus | reverse complement strand
GGAAGGAGGGAGAGAAGAGGTCACAGAGGGAAGAGGGAGGAAAGCCCTTCATTCATTCCTTCACTTACACTTCCTTCACTGATTCTTTTCTCTCCCCTGCAAGCAAAGGCAGGAGACAAAAGGAGAGGGGAAGCACTCCCTACCTGCCCGATAGGGAGTGCTTTGCTTACAGGCTTCTGCGCAAAGGAGCTACTGGGCATGCGGAGGGGTTTTCGCGGATGTGCAGTTGCTCCTGCGCTCACTTCAGCTCTGGAGCAACTGCACCTGCGCGAAACCTCCGCGATGCCCAGAAGCGAGCGTCAAGCGCCAAGGCCAGGGCCCAAAAGCAGGCAGCTGTGGCGCTGCCTGCGGAACATTGGCAGGACCAGGATGGTGCCCCATGCGGCCAGGATGGCGCCCCCTTTCCAGATGGCGCCCTATGCGGCCCCCTACTTGGCCTACCTTGTAGGACCGCCCCTGAGTAGAATCTAAGTCAGTGGAAATACTGAATGCACTTTCAAACTTTATACAAATGTTATAGGATGCATTTATGCCCTGGAACACTATCCCCAAAAAGTGAGTCAAAGTCCTTGGACAGTTATGCTAAATCTCAGATTAAATCCCAGAGTGGATTCACAGCTCCACTAAAATGGAGGGCACTAGTATCCATTAGGGCTTTGTGCAATTAGGCCCAAAGGCATGCCGTTTCAGGGTACCATTTTTGGCTAACCCTCGTTCGTTTTACTGGGAAGTTACTCAAATTGAGAGGAGTTGTTGTTTTCATTTGGCAAAGATTTGGCCCATTGGGTACAATGGAAAACTTATACCTGGTTTATGTAATGTATTATTGTTTTCATGTTGATGTATTTTATTTTATGTATTATTATTATTTATTAAAGGCTCAAACCCTGTAATTTAAAGGGCTAGCTGCATGAAACTTACCTTTTCATTTACAACTGAAGGCCTGCTAAGTTTCAGAACAATTTATTATTTATTTCTTTACTTCATTTCTATTCTGCCCTTCTCACCCCGCAGGGGACTCAGGGCGGATTACAATGTACACATTACATTTAGACACACAAACACACAAGACAGACAGAGGCAATTTTTAACATTTGGCCACCAGGGGGACCTGTGGCAATGGCAACATTCACACTTGCCTCAATTTATTTATTTATTTATTTATTTACTTCTTTTATATTCCGCCCTTCTCACCCCGCAGGGGACTCAGGGAGGATTGCCATGTACACATTAAATTTATTATTATTATTATTATTATTATTCGGGTTTCTATGCCGCCGACTCCCTGAGGCTCGCGGCGGCTCACAGGAACCGAAGGTACAACTACACACAAGCAATGCGATAAAACATCTAAGACAATTAAACAGTTAAAACAGCAAAATACAAAACCCCCCAGGTACAGTTCAGAAATTAGATAGCGTGACACCCCAGGACAGCGGCTAAAGCGGAACATGGGCAGGACCTACTCACCGAAGGCCTGCTTAAACAAATAAGTTTTGCAGGCGCATCTAAACGGAAGCAGGTCCTTTATAGCCTGCGTTCCAGCCGGGAGGGCGGTCCACAGCGTAGGAGCTATAACGCAGAACGCCCTCAGGCGAGTAGATGTCAGTTTAGCCGATTTCGCCGAGGGTATCTCTAACAAATTAGCATCCTCGGAGCGTAGTGATCTCGGGGGACAGTGTGGGGTGAGTCGGTCCCTCAAGTACGCTGGCCCCAGGCCATGCAAGGCCTTAAGGGTAAGAACCAACACCTTGAAGGAGATCCGGTGCTCGATTGGGAGCCAGTGCAGATCCTGCAAAACAGGTGTGATGTGGCGGCCTGCTGGGGTTCCAGACAGGAGCCGGGCGGCAGTGTTCTGCACCAGCTTGAGCTTCCGGGTCGCCGACAAAGGAAGGCCAACGTAAAGCACGTTATAGTAATCCAGCCTTGAGATGACCGTAGCTTGGATCACCGTGGCCAGGTCATTCCGGGAGATATAGGGGGCCAGCCTCCGAGCCTGTCGCAGATGAAAAAAAAAGCAACCTTGCTGACCGCGGAGACCTGGGCCTCCATGGTCAGCTGGGAGTCAGATGGACCCCCAGGCTCTTAACGGAAGGCTTATGGGCATAGCGCCACACCGTCAGGGTCGGAAGCTGGACATCTACACCACCCGGCGGCCCGACCACAAGATCTCCGTCTTCGCCGGATTCACCCTCAACCTACTGGCACATAGCCATCCAGTAACGGCCTCGAGGCAGTGTTGGAAATTATCGGGGATGGATCCCGGCCTGTCCTCCATCCTCAGAATGAGCTGGGTGTCGTCAGCGTACTGGTGGCACTCCAGCCCATAACTCCGCACCAGCTGTGCAAGCGGCTGCATGTAGATGTTGAATAACAGAGGGGAGAGAATGGCCCCTTGCGGAACTCCACAAACTAATGAGGAGCCCTCGGAGACCACCTCGCCCCTCCTCACACGCTGAGACCGCTGGTGGAGGAAGGAGGTCAGCCATTTAAGAACTGTCCCCCTCACTCCAGCCATGGCCAGGCGGTGGATCAGTAGATTGTGGTCGACCGTGTCAAACGCTGCCGTGAGGTCCAATAACACGAGCAGCGCAGACCCGCCTTGGTCGAGCTGGCAGCGGAGTTGATCTGTGATATACCTGAGGCAGGGGTCTGCTGTTGAGCTGCAGGAGAAGACACACAAACACACAAGACAGAGGCAATTTAACATCTGGCCACCAGGAGGAGCTGTCGCACTCCTTCATTCCTCTGGAGATTTTTTTATGGCCTCATAAATCAGTTAAATTTAGCCTCCCCACTAAGTGGTACCTTAATTTCCTACTTGACAGATGCAACTGTCTTTAGGGTTGCAAAGGTCAACAACAGGCTACACAATAGGTCGAGAGCCCACCTCGACCTGGGCAGGTCTCGAACTCATGACCTTCTGGTCAGTAGAGATCTTACACAGCTGACACCCAGCCAGCTGCGCCACATCATTTTTTAGAATTATTTTAAGTTTTTATCATAACAAATTTTAAAATAAGACAAACCACAAGAGTTTTTCTGGGAATTGTAGTTGCCAGTTGTGCCCATTCTCCACCAGTCAGAGCATGGACACAACCAGGCTGTTTATTGGCTGAGGCAGTGTTTCCCAACCTTTTTTGAGCCGCGGCACACTTTTTACATTTGCAAAATCCTGGGGCACACCACCAACCAAAATGACACAAAATTACACTCTAACACAGTAATACATATAGTTAATGTGTTTTTTAATGTATTTATACACTCAGTGTGAAATCTGGGCCTGTTTCGATGAACTCAACATAGACATCCTGGCAGGAATGGCAGAAACAACAGCGCATGAGGCTGACCATGAAACTAAACATATATAACATACAAGAGGTCTGTAACACCAATGTGGATCTGGGTGAGGGCTATCCTCCGTGGGGCCGGGGAAAAAACCTGGAAGGGGACGGTGTGGGCCGATCCCTAACCACCCACCCGGGAAAAAGGCTCGGGCGGGCCCAACCACCCAGGAAGGGCAAGTATCCCCTCCCGGGTCCCAAAACAAATAAAGGAATCACAGGAGCAATAATCTCCAGAAGGAAATGTCACCGGTCAGTAGCCAGGGGATAGATGAATGTGGCGAGGGGGATCCCCCTGAGTTCCTGCGAGGCGGCAGGGGCGTGGGCTCCAGCCGCTGTGGGGGGAGCGATCCGGATGGAGCTGGGAGCAGCCGGGCGGGATCGCGCTGGAGGTAGCAACAAAGGCGATGTATGGCAAGCTCTCAGGCCCCGTGCCCGGCGCGGTCGTCCGGAGGTAGGCGGCTGTGGACGCCGGAGGAGGAAATCCAGGAAGCGATGAGGTGATGACGTGTACAATAGTGGCCGCGTCGTCCAATGACGCGGCGGAAGCCTCCGAAGCTCCGTCCAGGGATGATGACGCAGAAATCGCGGATGGATGACGTGGGACGTGCCTCACGTCAGGCGGCGTGGTGACGCGTCAGGTACTGTGGGCAGCGGTCCTTTGCAATTAAAGGAGCCGCGGGTCCCCGAAGGTGGGAGAGTTGTAGAAAATCAAGCCCCCGCAATGGAGTCCCCCTGGAAAAGGACTGCCGGCGAAAATATAAGGCCTGATGGCGTGGGGTCAAGTTGGGGCCCCGTCCGGAATTATCCAAGACGGGGTGCTGGTGGAAAAGGCCCAGGTGTTCCCAAAGGTCCCGGGGAACCGGGCGGAGGTGTGTTTTGAGGAGTGGCAGAAAGACACAAACTTCCCACACAGAACTCCCATAACCAAGAGAAAATGCTATAAGAGTTTGGTGGGCATTGACCTTGAGTTTTGGAGTTGTAGTTCACCTATATCCAGAGAGCACTGTGGACTCAAACAATGTTGGATCAGGACCAAACTTGGCATGAATACTCAATATGCCCAAAAATGAACCTTGACATTTGGGAGTTGTAGTTGCTGGGATTTATAGTTCTCCTACAATCAAAGAGCATTCTGAACCCCACCAATGATAGAACTGGGCCAAACTTCCCACACAGAACCCCCAGGAGGCAAGAAGAGGTCTCTACTTGGGGAAAGGGAGGCGGGCCTTCCTAATGCATGGAGAGGGAGAGACCAAGTAGACAATGGGTGGGTGGGGGGGTGTTTGTAATTTTGTGCCTTTATCGAGGTAGGTTTCTTAGGGTTTTTATACTTCTACACACTAGACTCCCCCCTCCCCTCCTGGAGGTTCCAATTTTCCACGGCACACCTGATGATCGCTCACGGCACACTAGTGTGCCCCAGCACACTGGTTGGGAAACACTGGGCTGAGGAACATGATGGGAACGATTCCCATCATGCTCTGAGAGGAACTCAGAGACTTTTCAATGCCTGGTCCATGCAAGTGCTGCTGGGAAAGTGAGTTCCCAGCAGGGCCCTCTCTGGAGAAGGAGCCTAGGGAACTTTCCCAAAAGAAATGGGCACTTCGCTGCGAGGGAGGGAGAAAAGAAGCTGCAGGTAATCCCATCTTCTCCTGCAGCTCAACAGCAGACCCCTGCCTCAGGTATATTGCAGAATTAACTCCATATTCTTAAACGTTCTTTTTCTGTTGTTTGTATGATGAACAATAGACACATGAATGTGAATAAGGAAAAAAAGCTGTGTATCAATTGTATTGCATACAGATTGCTGTTTCACTTTACATAGAGCGGGCTGGAAGCAAAAGTCCATTGCAATCTCTTGCTATGAGACTATAGTTTTAATCCATCTCTACAGTTCTTTAAATCTTCAAAGCGCCGCACAAATATTAGAATAATTCATTACCGAAACCGTTTTAGTGAAGATTCTGAGTGATCTGGTATTCAATTCAGAATTATCTTTCAGGGTACGTCTTTATATATATATATATATATATATATATATATATATATATATATATATAAAAATAATTTAAATTTTATATCTTATTTTTTGAGATAGAAGAAGAGTCATCAGCTTTTGAGCTTTACCATTTAGGAGGGTAAAGGTGACTTGTCTCATTACAGGCGTCAAATTTTCAAAAGAAGACAAGACATATCTCCGTGATTGCAAAAAAGAGTATTTTTCGCAAGGAAATGGGAGGCTTGCAGAAAATATGAATGACATGTAGTATCTACAGATCTTAGCCTATTTATTTAAATCCGATGGCAGCATGACAAAGGCATTACAACCTGATTACTAGGCATGAGAAAAAAGTTATGAAAATGAAATGATTCGGAAGAAATTCGTAAAAATGCTACTTTTGAGTATTTCCGCATCTGGAACACCAACCAGGAAGTGGACTTTCTTTATAGAACTTCGGGGCCAGGATTTTCTTAAGTATCGTAATTAGGTCGTAAGGGGGCACCCTCCTTCTCTCTCACCACCCTCCGCCTCCCTTGCCGATAAGTATTATGGCAAGGCAACCCTAAACTCGCTCCTTCTTTTGGCTGGAAGCCTGGAAAAATGTAAACAGAGAGGATTACTCAGAAGTAAATCTGCAAGGAGGCACTTTGGATGAAGTGCCCTCCTTTGTGGATTTACTTCTGAGTAAACCTCTCTCTGTTTATTTTCAGGCTTCCCTGCCCCTTCTGCCTGCCAGGATCTAAAGCATCAAAGAGTATTGGGGTGAGAAACCAACCTAATGTATAATAGAATGAATGCTACTGTAAGTGCCTAATATTATAAGTTATCCAACTGGTCATACCTACATTCTATGCACATGCAATAATACAGCAGTAATAACAATGGGTATAAGAAGAGGTAAAATTCAAACCGAAGTACTCTGACTGTGGTCCCTCCTCAAGCTGTGAAAACTGCAAAAGGCTCTTCTCTATGAGCCCGGGAAAAGCCAAAAGCCCGGGCACAGCGTTTGCTGCCTGGGTGCACACACATACATATTCTTTGGGGGGGGGATTTGCTGCAGAATCCCGGGCTCATAGAGAAGATTGTGCAGCAAATGCCCCCCCCCCCCCAAGAATAGGTGTGTGTGTGCACCCAGGCAGCAAACGCTGTGCCCGGGCTTTTGGGCTTTCCCGCTCAGAGAAGAGCCTTTTGCAGTTTGAGGAGGACCACAGTCAGAATACTCGGTTTGAATTTTACCTCTTCTTATACCCATTGTTATTACTGCTGTATTATTGTATGTGCATGGAATGTAGGTATATGACCAGTTGGATTACTTATAATATTAGGCACTTACAGTAGCATTCATTCTATTATACATTAGGTTGGTTTCTCACCCCAATACTCTTTGATGCTTTAGATCCTGGCAGGGCAGGAGGAGTGGATGGCTCTCCCTGCCCCTTCTGCCTGCCAGGATCTAAAGCCTTGAAGAGGCTTCATGAGGGGCCAACTTCAGCCCTCCAGGTGTTTTGGACTTCAACTCCCACCATTCCTCACAGCCTCAGGCCTCTTCCTTTTCCTCTCAGCCTGGGCAAACTTGGGCCCTTGCTCCCTCAGGATCGGGGTGAGAGAGAGGCAGCGAGGGGGGCCCTCCTCCTCCTTTTTTTTTGCTGTTTCCAAGAATAGAATACCCCCTCCCTCCCTCCCTCCTTTGCTCCCTCCTTCCTATTTGGAGAGTCCCATCTAGAATTCAGTGTGATTTATTCAAGTTTTGGCCTACAACTCCCAGAAATCCCAGCCAATTTACCAGCTGTTAGGATTTCTGGGAGTTGTAGGCCAAAACCATCTGGAATGCGCATGCGCTGGCATACGAACTACTAACGAATTTCGTTAGTAATTAAGTTACATTTTAGAAATTTTTGGAAATTTTTTGTAAGTCTTTCTATTACTAATCAAAAAAAAATCCCCCCATTAAATTTCCGATTTCCTATTTTTGGGTTCTAAACCATGCCTACTGATTACTTCTTGCTGACCAGGGAACATGGAGATAGCTCTTGTAATTTTCTTCCACCTGTACTGAGTTATAGGAAACCTGTGCTGTCGCACCTGGGCTGTAAATACTCAGTGAAGAGCAAGGATGTAGTCACTCTATACCGGGGGATGGCTTCTTGCCTTCCTTTAGAGGCTTGGGGCTCTCAAGGAACAAGCTGGTCACTAAAGATCAGTGTTTTTCAACCTTTTTTGAGCCGTGGCACATTTTTTTACTTTACTTTTATTATTTATTTATTTATTATTCGGGCTTCTATGCTGCCGACTCCCTGAGGCTCGCAGTGGCTTACAGGAGCCGAAGGCACAATAAAACACAAGGCAATAAAACAATTAAAAACAGCAGTAACACAATAAAACAATGACGCAATTCAAGAATGAGCGTCACATCGACGCAGAACGAACGAGCAGATGGCGGGCCATGAGCCGGACCTACCCGCCGAAGGCCTGCTTAAACAGGTAGGTTTTGCAGGCCCGTCTGAACAGGAGCAAGTCCTTCATGGCCCGGGTTCCGGCTGGGAGGGCGTTCCACAGCGTAGGAGCTATGACAGAGAACGCCCTCCGGCGGGTGGAAGTCAGTCTTACAAGCTTCGCCGAAGGTATCTCCAAGAGGTTGGAATCCTCGGACCGTAGTGATCTCGAAGGGCAGTATGGGGTGAGACGGTCCCTCAGATACGCTGGCCCCAGACCGTGCAAGGCCTTAAAGGTAAGAACCAACACTTTGAAGGCGATCCGGTGCTCGATTGGCAGCCAGTGCAGATCCTGCAAAACAGGTGTTATGTGGCAACCTGCTGGGGTGCCAGACAGGAGCCGGATGGCAGTGTTCTGCACCAGCTTGAGCTTCCGGGTCGCCGACAGAGGAAGGCCAATGTAGAGCGCATTGCAGTAATCTAGCCTTGAGATGACCGTGGCTTGGATCACCGTGGCCAGGTCATTCCGGGAGAGATAGGGGGCCAGCCTCTTTGCCTGTCGTAGATGAAAGAAGGCAACCTTGCTGACCGCAGAGACCTGGGCCTCCATGGTCAGCTGGGAGTCCAAGTAGACCCCCAGGCTCTTGACGCCACACCATCCAGGGTCGGAAGCTGGACACCTACATCGCCCGGGCGGCCCAACCACAAGATCTCCGTCTTCGCCGGATTCACCCTCAACCTACTGGCTCGCAGCCATCCAGTAATGGCTTTGAGGCAATGTTGGAAAATATCGGGGACGGATCCCGGCCTGCCCTCCATCCTCAGGATGAGCTGGGTGTCATCAACGTACTGGTGGCACTCCAGCCCATAACTCCGCACCAGCTGTGCAAGCGGCTGCATGATTTTACAAAATCCTGGGGCACACCACCAACCAAAATGACACAAAATGACACTTTACACAGTCTACGGGCTGAGAAAGCCGGTATTAAAAATACAGTAAGTAAATAAATAAATCTAGCCTGATTTTGACGTCTCAAATTATTTTATTTATTTACGACATTTGTATGTCGCCCTTCTCACCCCGAAGGGGACTCAGAGCGGCTTACAAGTCATATGAACATACTACATACTACATTAATAGCATAGTACTAATACATCAGTCATAATATTAGTATTATATAACATTATATTGTTGCAAATTACATGCAAAGCAGCTAATAACCACAAAAACAATTAAGTTCTTGCATCTTGCTTACTACAGGCTTAGGCTTCTCTACCAAAGAGCACTGGTGCCTTACCAAACTACAAATCCCATTATTCCACAACACAGAACCATAGCAGTTAAAGTGGTGTCAAACTCCATCACCTAATTCTACTTGTGTAGATGCTTCCAAAGACATGCGTATTATCATAGAAGCATAACTGTACAAAAGTATTTATTAGCATGCTACAAAATGTTGCACTGCATGTACCCTGCATGGGAATTATAGTTTTGCTAAAATTTGGCAAATAAAGAGCTGGCGCTTTGCCAAACTACAACTCCCATGATTCCACAGCATTGATCAATAGCAACTCAAAGTGGTGTCAAGCTGCACTCCTTCTACAGTGTAGATGCAGCCTTCTTAGACACAAATGCATGGACTCCCCTGCAAGCAGATTCCCCTTCCTGCATAGCAAACGAGCCCTGTCCCTGCTTAAGAGAAGACCCCAAAGACAGGAGACAAGCAATCACAACAAAGGAGAAGTTTCGCCCCATTGAATTATTGCCATTCTACTTTCCCGGGGGAGGAGGGGGTGCTTAGTGGAATGGCGAGCATTGTGACGTCACAAACTCACCATAACAGCGGCCAGCAACTCCTGCCGCAGAGAACCCACGTGGATTGAAGCTCCAGGACCAGAAATAACTTCCCGGGCTGCGCATGCGTAGTGAGAGCCTCTGCGAATGCTCAGCCGACGAGACGAGCGGAAGTGTTGCCTTTGCGTGACGCAGGAATGGGAACTGGGCTGTCTTCTTAAAGGAGCCGCAGCCTAATTCTTCCCTTGATTGTTCCCATAATTGTTCCATGCCTTAAAGGGGGGGGCGGCTGATTAATTGACATGGTTCCCACGGCACATCTGGTGAACTCTCACGGCACACTAGTGTGCCGCGGCACACCGGTTGGGAAACACTGCTATAGATAACTCAAACAGGCTTTATTGTTCTTAACATGAGTTAACCTCACTCAGGCAATTTGCTTAGTTCCCCGAAGGGATAAAGGAAAGATCTTGCATTACAGTCTCTCTGTAGCTTAATCCAGGAAGCTTTGTCCAAGTCCTCTCCTTCTCTATGGCCTCGAGGTAAGGACACCCGAAGCCCCAGCCAGATGGCCTATATTGAAGGCATGAAACCTTCCTCTGGATTCCAACTGACTGGTTGAAGGCACTTGAGACTCCTCAGAGCTACCCAACCATCTGGTATGCTGGGCTTTCTGTATGAGTCCCAAAGAAAGTCAGTCTGGTGTTGGAAGATAGCCTGACCAAGGCCTGGCCTGGCAAACCTTCAGTCACGTCCTCTCTGGAGAAATCCTGGAAAACTCTGACAAAAAAATGGCTTGCTTCCCAAAATCCCTGGGAAAGGGGGCGGGACAAACTCAACTGGGCTCTGCAAACAATGATAGACAGATACTAGGGACCAATCACCTTTAACAAACTGAGCAGGCTGCAAAACACATCTTAGCAAAATGTATGAATTTAATGATTTCTATGCAAGTGGCACTTGCTGCGCCATCACAAAACCTCTCACAGGCAGGACTGTTGTTCTCCAGCTGCTGCTGGACAATATTTTCTAGTCATTTATTTATTACTATCTGTACCCGGCACGCGTTGCTGTGCCCTTTTAGGAGATGTGAGAAAGTCCAATCATCCACGGTGTGCCTCCTCTAAACTGCAGTTGGATGGAGTGTGGGTCATGGGGGCATGGTGTGCCAAGTTGGGTCTTTATTGGTCTTGGTTCTGGGCCACATTGGTCTGTGGGGAATGATGGGGTTTGAAGTACTACAAATCCCATTTTCCATGGTGGTACTTCAAGTCCCATCATGCATGGTCGGGGCTCTGTGTGCCAAGGTAGGTTACTGTAAATTCAGGCCATACACAATGTCCAATGAACTGAGGCCTAGTTAGGAACAGCAAGTTAATGAAGCCTTACTGTCAATTCAGAGCATAAATAGCTTCCCAGTAAGTGAGGGCTAGTTAGGAAATCAAGTTAATGAAGCCTTACTGTCAATTTTGGGCGTGGTCTGTGTTTTTGGGGGTGTAAATTTTCGGTTGGAAGTGATTTGGGTGTTTGTTATGGGGATTGGCTCAGGCCTTTTCCTTATTCTGTTTTGGCAGTTTACTATGGATCGGAATTTTCATGTTGGCTGGCCAGTGCAGCAGTTATGCAAATCCGCCCTTATTGGCAGCCAATCATGTTGTTCAGAATGTAGAGGCTGGGTGAGTCTTTGGCTGCCCCGGAGGATGCTGGTAAATGTAGTTTTATTTTTACTCGTTGTTTTGGGGGCCTTTTAGGTTTTGGGGGGGAAAGTTTCTTTGCTACAAATGTACCTTGCTTGAGGCCTATTTCTGTTGGCAAGTATTGTGTTTCTGCGTTGTATGGTTTCTTTGTTTGAGGTATACATCACATGACGTGAACCCATTTAGATAATAGATTCGGTCTTATATGCCGCCACTCCCCGAGGGCTCGGAGTGGCTTATGGCTGGAAGAAGCTGAAGTATTACAACATTTGGAAGGTCACATATTGCTAACCCAAAAGGTTTCTGAATTGTTATTAATCCCAACAATTATAGCAGAAAACATGGAGGCGACCCATTCTTTTAAAGCTTCACCGTAAACATATGAAGTAGGTTTGGTTGACAGAGACTTCGTGTCACTCAATCTGTTGTTTGAATTCTAAACACATACAGTGATTCCCCACCAGGTGTGGTTCAAATTTACTAGCTGAGCTAGATTAGCAGCTGCACATAATAATTAATAGTATAAGGTTTTCTTTAACACACACACACTTGATTCTGTTACAACTTACTATAACAAGGATTTCCTCAAAGAAAAAGTTAAATTCTCACTTCCTAGCCTCTATAGTTGTAGTGCTGCTTTTTAATGTGTGAGGACTGCCATTTACATAAAAAAAAATCTGCCTACCCCTTTATGAAATTCATGGCATGTCCTGCAAATCAAGGTGGCTGTAATCTGTGTACCTTCCTCCTTTGCCAATGCCAGAGTCAGACAGGGTTTAGGTTTTGGAATACAGGTAAATAAATGTATTATTTCATGTGTCCTCTATTTCAGTGTTTTTCAACCTTTTTTGAGCCGCGGCACATTTTTTACATTTACAAAATCCTGAGGCACACCACCAACCAAAATGACACTCTAACACAGTAATACATATAGTTAATATGTCTTTAAATGTATTTATACACTCAGTGTGAAACCTGGGCCTGTTTCGATGAACACAACATAGATATCCTGGCAGGAATGGCAGAAAGACACACACGAAGGTCTTGCTCAACAGCTGTCCGTTTGTTCTTATAGGTTGTTTTGAATAATATGTGTCTGCTGTAAAACAATGTATAACACACATATATATGTTTGTTTGTGGGATTAACATAACTCAAAAAGCACTTGATGAATTGACACCAAATCTGGACACAATACACCTCTCAAGCCAACAAGTGACCATCATTCATAAAACATTGAAAAACACAGCAAAAGAGACTTAAAAAGCCAAAACAAAAACAAAAATACACTATAACGCAAAGAAAGAGCAAAGAAAGGGAGGAAAGAAACGGGTAGAGAAGGAAGAAAGAAAAAGGGAAAGAAGAAGAAAAAGAAAAAAGGGAAGAAAGGAAAGAGGGAGGGAAGGAAGGAAGGGAAGAGAGAAGGAAGAAAGAAAAAGGGAAAGAAGGAAAAGGAAAAGAGGGAAGGAAGGAAAGAGGGAGGGAAGGACAGAAAGAGGGAGGGAAGGTTGGCCACAGCAATGTGTGGCGGGTACAGCTAATAAATTTATACAGTATTATATGTGTGTGTGTGTGTGTGTGTGTGTGTGAATGGTGGGAGTTGTAGGCCAAAACAACTGGAGGGAGGGCCCAAGTTGGCCCACGCCTGCCTTAAGTGAGCAAACCCTGTTAGTTTTCGGCCCCTGCTTAAAGGTGCCTCAACCTTGTGTCCCAAACGCCCCTTGGCCGAGTGCGAGGCAATCACGGGAGTGGTAGTTTGACATCATCCTGATTCTCCCCAAAATACAAATCCCGGGATTCCCCAGCCTTGAGCCCTGGAAGACCAAGGGGTGCCTCACTGCATGAATGCTACGGTGTAGATCAGCCCCCAGGAAGCTGGGGGACCCGGGGAAGTCCCATCTCAGGATCTTCTCTCTCTCTGCGTGGCTCTTTCCACCTGACGCAGTCCCCACCTTTCGGCTCAAACCCTTCCGAGGCCAAAGAAGGAGCGGAGGGGAGGAGGAAGCCCAAGAAGGCAAGTGGTGAGTCCAGCGGCACAAGGCTTCACAAAAGGAGGCTGTGTTTGCGGGACTCGGGCAACGGATCGAGCCCCAGCTAGGGCTTCCCGGTAAGACAAGAGGGCTCTCTCTCTCTCTCTCCTAGCTCCATAAGAACATAAGAACATAAGAAGAGCCATGCTGAATCGGACCTCAGCCCATCTAGTCCAGCATTCTGTATCACACAGTGGCCCACCAGTTGTAGACGGGGATCTCGAGCAGAAGGGAGGGCAAAACCCTGACCTGCTCCCCACCCCCCACAACCAGTACCCAGGGAATCGTGCCTACCTCAACCAACTCCGAGGTGGCACTTGAATGTCCTTTTCAGTAACTACCGATACACTTGGTATCCATGAATCTGTCTAATCCTGCCTTGAAGCTGTCCAGGCTGACCGCTGTCACAACCTCTTCTGGAAGTGAGTTCCATGACCCAATGACCCTCTGGGTGAAGAAATATTTCCCTTTGTTACTCCTAACTTTCCTACCTTGGAGCTTCAGGGAGTGCCCTCTAGTCCTAGTGTTTTGTGACAAAGAAAATAATTTTTCTTTATTCACCTTTTCTATCCCATGCATGATTTTATACACTTCGATCAAGTCACCTCTTAAACGCCGTCTTTCAAGGCTGAAAAGACCAAGGCGTTGCAACCTGGTTTCATAAGGGAGCCGCTCCATCCCTTGGATCATTCTTGTTGCCCTTTTCTGTACCTTTTCCAGTTCCGTTATATCCTTCTTAAGGTGCGGAGACCAGAATTGTACACAGTACTCCAAATGTGGCTTTACCATCGATTTGTAGAGAGGTAATACAACATTTGCTGACCTATTTTCGATTCCCTTTCTGATCATGCCTAGCATAGAATTTGCTTTTTCACTGCTGCTGCGCACTGGGTTGACATCTTCATTGAGCTGTCCACCAAGACCCCAAGATCCCTTTCCTGGTTTGTCTCGGAAAGCTTTGACCCCATCAATTGGTAGGTGTAGTTGGGGTTCTTTGCCCGATGTGCATGACTTTACACTTGTTTAGGTTAAAATGCATTTGCCACTTCGTTGCCCATTCACTCAATTTCGAGAGATCTTTCTGGAGCTCTTTACAATCAGTTTCATTTTTAACTACCCCGAACAATTTAGTGTCGTCTGCAAACTTTGCTACCTCAGAATTCACTCCTACATCCAGGTCATTAATGAATAAATTAAAAAGTAACGGACCCAAAACTGAACCTTGGGGTACGCCACTTCTCACCTCTTTCCACCCAGAGAAATGTCCGTTTATTACCACCCTTTGTTTCCTACAGTTTAGCCAGGTTCCAATCCAGGACAAGACCTGTCCTCTGATTCCATGGCTGAAGAGCTTATTTAGGAGCCTTTGGTGAGGGACTTTGTCAAAAGCCTTTTGAAAGTCAAGGTAAACAATATCGACTGGGTCCCCTTTATCTATGTGTTTATTTACACCCTCGAAGAATTCTATCAAGTTAGTAAGACATGATTTGCCTTTGCAGAAACCATGTTGATTTTCTTTCAGCAATGCCTGTTCTTCTATGTGCCTAGTAATTTTTTCTTTAATAATGCTCCAATTTCCAATTTCCCCTGGCACACCTGGTGATCGCTCACGGCACACTAGTGTGCCACGGCACACTGGTTGGGAAACACTGCTCTATTTCAAATCTATCAGGATGACATTCTCCTTCTTGATCTTGCACACTTGGGCATATAATTGTAAGCATAAAAAGTTTTCGGCCTTAGACCTTGAATTCTTCGAGGATATCAACATCTATTTTGCAGAGACAAGGAACACAGGCAGAAAGACAGTGCTTTCTTCAAGATCACCTGGGTTTAAAACCTGGAAACACACCGTATCCATGGCTACACACATTTTCGAGTGCTAAAAACAACCACAACTAATGGCAAGCATTTCTTCTTAATGACCGCAGTGGCAGCAGAGGCAATAAACAGAGGAGCAAAGAATTGACGTGGTTCTTTTTTTCCTTTTTTTAAAAAAGGCCTTGGGTAACACATCCCTCAATTCTGTGCATGTTTGCTTGGGAATAAATCCCAGAGCAATAGCTTAGTTCTGTGCAGTTTCCCAGGCTACAATCCAAAATTCAGTTTTATGCTATAGATTCCTGGTCTTTAAATAGTATTTAATATTCAATTGCTCTCTCTCGGCATTACTTTGCGAATGAAGATTCTTAGGAAGGACCCATCCCACGCTTTTTACAAAAGGCCAATCTGAGCTAGGCAAGTTCGGTTGCAGAAAGCACAGCAGAAAGTCTCCTTGGGTGACGTTGTTTCCAAGTTGCGGTTCTTTCTGCGGTGTCGTTTCTCTTCGAGATCCACTGGGGGAAAATCGTGCACAAAAAAGGACAAAGGAGTCATTTAGAGTACTTATGGGGGGGCCATTCTAGGGGCAAGGGCTGGCATTCTTTCTCAGAAATAGGAGTGGAAAATTATTAGACTATATTCAAATGGCCAAGCTGTCCAATGGCATTAGGGGAGGAAATAATGAAGACTGTGTTAGAAAATGGGCAGAGGCTTCTCCTTTCATTTCCAGCTTCTGGAAGCTTGCATTTAAATATTTAGAAAGGAAGATAAAAGTAGACTTTGAAATAGCCACAAGGGAAAGCTTTTAATATAAAGATAAGGGTAGGTTTTTTTGAGATATTAGTTTTATATTGAACTAGCTGTACCCGGCACGCGTTGCTGTGCCCTATTTAGGAGATGCGAGAAATTCTGAGTATGTAAGGGTTGGAATTGTTGTTAGTGAATTGGGTGTGTTATGTTTGTGACTCAGCTCTTTGCCTGAAGTCCTTCGCGTTTGACTTGTACCATGGCCAGGACGGATCAGCTTGGGAGGGCTTGTCCTGTCAGGGGATCTCTATCTTCACAGGTGCGTCCAGTGTCTGTTGGGGGACTGTTAAAAATCCTTTCCGTATCCTTTTTAGCCACCTTTCTCAAGATCTTCATGTCTAGCTTACTTTCTGCTCCTCTCTTTTTCAAGATGTCCTGCTCTGTGTGTTTTGCACCCATTGGTCGATGTCTGATGAGGCTTTGAAAGTGTTGGAGGAGGCTCTGGCTGACAGTTTGTTATGGGTCGGAATGTTCATGTTGGCTGGCCAGTACAGCAGTTATGCAAATCCGCCCTTATTGGCAGCCAATCATGTTGTCAGAATGTAGAGGCTGGCAGCCCCGGAGGATGCTGGGAAATGTAGTTTTATTTTTACTCGTTGTTTTGGGGGCCTTTTAGGTTTTGGGGGGGAAAGTTTCTTTGCTACAAACGTACCTTGCTTGAGGCCTATTTCTGTTGGCAAGTTTTGTGTTTCTGCATTGTAAGGTTTCTCTGTTTCAGGTAGTCTTCACATGACGACTGTTCCTTTATATATATAGATGTTGTCAGAAGTCATGCGCGGCAGTTCAAGGATGGGAGGAGGGGGATAGGTTTGGTAGACATATGTATTTGTATTATATGTATTTGATTTATTTCTGTTTTCTTTTGCCTCCTGTATACCAGTGTTTCCCAACCACTGTGACACGGCACAATAGTGTGCTGTGACGGACCTCCTGCTGTGCCGCGAGAAAAGCTCTCTGCCCCCCTTCCTTCCCCCTCCTCCTGCCGCACTCCTGCTGCTTGGGGAGGAGGAGGGTGAGCCGGGCGGCGGCGAAGAAAAAGAAGAAGGGGCCGGGGCACCGCCTCCTTCGGCCGTTTCCCCAGCCAGCCTCCAATCTGCCCTGACTGCTGAAGCCGCGCGGAGGAGCCCCGCCCACTGAAGCCCGTCCACCGCTCATGCTCCTCCTCCTCTGCCCGGCTTCAGCGAGCGACGGGCAGGAGTCATGGCGGAGAGCAGCGCTGGGGACGGGAGCCATGACTCTCGCCCCTCGCTCGCACTGCCCCCTCAAGGCTGGAGAAGCTGTGGGAGAGCTGAAGCCAGGGGGAGGGGCATGGTGCGGCCTGGCTCTGCCCCCTCCCCCAGCTTCAGCTCTCCCAGCTGGCCACCATCCCCCAGCTGTTCTTTACTGTGTTAGAGTGTCATTTTGGTTGGTGGTGTGCCCCTGGATTTTTTTTTAATGTTAAAAGTGTGCCGCGGCTCAAAAAAGGTTGGGAAACACTGCTGTATACCACCTTTACACAATAAAATTATTTTCTAAAAATAAATTCTGGGACTATACTTCCCATCAGTGCCAGAAAACTTGCATAATGGCGAGGGATGATGGGAGTGCAGGGGACATGTCCTTTATCTGAAATGCTTTCTATCGTTCCACACTGCGGAGAAAGCAATTTGCAGACCAAGTTCCTTTTTCATTAATGATTTGATATTTTCCTTATTGAAATCAGCAGCAATGCTTCACTGAGCTTAAGTGGTCTGGGGATTACCCATCCATTTACCACAAAAGGCTAAATTGGAGCCCCACTGAACATTATTTACTTGCCCTTGTTACTCAGCTCTCTGATAATTAGCGAGGGAGTTCTTGTCCCCTGTCAGGTCTATTGTCATCCACCACATTTTAGTCAAAATGACACCACCTTCTCAGCATCATTAAGATACTCAGCAGAGGATATGATTTATATACATTGTAGAAATGCTTACTCCAGAGACTTTTGCAGAGCGGCTAGGGGGAAATTTTCTCCTGCAGTAAACGCAACCACAACAATGGGCTTTTAGCTTGGGGGAAAGGGCTCATGTTTTCTTTGTTGGAGTGTTAAAGACATTATGCTTAAATCTGATATTATTGTAGCCTTTAAAAATGAAGTAATCAGTGATTCCATTAAGTAACTTGTAGGCATGGTTTAGAACCCAAAAATAGGAAATTCGAAAATCTAATGGGGGGGATTTTTTTATTAGTAATAGGAAGACTTACAAAAATTTTACCAAAAATTTCTAAAATGTAACGTATTACTAACAAAATTCGTTAGTAGTTCGTATGCCAGCGCATGCGCATTCCAGATGGTTTTGGCCTACAACTCCCAGAAATCCTAACAGCTGGTAAATTGGCTGGGATTTCTGGGAGTTGTAGGCCAAAACTTGAATAAATCACACTGAATTCTAGATGGGACTCTCCAAATAGGAAGGAGGGAGCAAAGGAGGGAGGGAGGGAGGGGGTATTCTATTCTTGGAAGCAGAAAAAGAAAAGGAGGAGGAGCCCCCCCCCCTAGCTCCTCGCTGCCTCTCTCTCACCCCGATCCCGAGGGAGCGAGGGCCCAAGTTTGCCCAGGCTGGTCATATACCTACATTCCATGCACATGCAATAATACAGCAGTAATAACAATGGGTATAAGAAGAGGTAAAATTCAAACCGAAGTATTCTGACTGGTCCCTCCTCATGCGGTGCAAACGGGCTCTTCTCTGGGAGCCCGGGAAAAGCCAGCGTTTTCTGCTTGGGTGCACACACATACATATTCTTTGGGGGGGATTTGCTGCAAAATCTTCTCTATGAGCCCGGGATTCTGCAGCAACTCCCCCAAGAATATGTATGTGTGTGCTCCCAGCAGCAAACGCTGGCTTTTCCCAGGCTAATTTCCCGGGCTAATAAGAGAAGAGCCCGTTTGCACCGCATGAGGAGAGACCAGTCAGAATACTTCGGTTTGAATTTTACCTCTTGTTATTGTTATTACTGCTGTATTATTGCATGTGCATGGAATGTAGGTATATGACCAGTTGGATTACTTATAATATTAGGCACTTACAGTAGCATTCATTCTATTATACATTAGGTTGGTTTCTCACCCCAATACTCTTTGATGCTTTAGATCCTGGCAGGCAGGAGAGGCAGGGAAGCCTGGAAAAATGTAAACAGAGGTTTACTCAAGTAAATCCACAAGGAGGGCACTTCATCCAAAGTGCCCTCCTTTGTGGATTTACTTCTGAGTAAACCTCTCTGTTTACATTTTTCCAGGCTTCCAGCTGAAAGAAGGAGCGAGTTTAGGGCTTGCCTTGCCATAATACTTATTGGCAAGGGAGGCGGGAGGGTGGTGAGAGAGAAGGAGGGTGCTCCCCCCTTACGACCTAATAACGACACTTAAAAAAATCCTGGCCCCCAAAGTTCGAAAAAGAAAGTCCACTTCCTGGTTGGCGTTCCAGGTGCGGAAATACTCGAAAGTAGCATTTCTTACGAATTTCTTACTGAAACGAATCATTTTCATAACCTTTTACTCACGCCTAGTAACTTGCTATGCAAATACTTGCAAAGTTTGTTTCATATCAACATACCTATACAAAACAGCTTCAGATCTGGTTTCAATGAGTTCTCCACGGTGATCTACTTCTCTATTGGTTGACTCCGGCAGTGTTATTAGAGGTCAGCAACCCTCCAAGTAGTTCCAAATAGTTGCTTCTTAATTCAATGGTAGGGCCTCTTTACACTCCACAGTTACACCACTGTGGTTCTGTATTAACTGTCATGGCTACAGTACATCTGGTGGAATCAGGGCCATAGCCAGGATTTTGTTTCGGGGCTGAGTTTGTTTTGAGGGGGGGCTGAGACTGGGTGGAAGAGGGTCTACCCTAGCAAACCTTTTGTATTGTTATCCCAATAACCCCATTAATGTGGGATATAATGAGCATGGTGATCAGATCATGATATGAATAAACATAACAGTTTAAATAATGTACCAGTAAGGCCTTTTCGTGGACCACCCTGAGAATTTCGGGGGGGGGGGGGCTGAAGCCCCCTTAGCCCCCCCTGGCTACATGCCTGGGTGGAATCCTAGGTTTTATGGTTTGTTGAACCTTTAGAGCAGTGTTTATCAACCTTCCTAATGCCGTGACCCCTTAACACAGTTCCTCATGTTGTGGTGACCCCCAACCATAACATTATTTTCATTGCTACTTCATAACTGTAATTTTGCTACTGTTATGAATCGTCATGTAAATATCTGAGATGCAGGATGTGTTTTCATTCACTGGACCAAATTTGGCACAAATACCCAATATGCCCAAATCTGAATACTGGTGGGGATTTGGGGGGGGGGGGGTGATTTTGTCACTTGGGAGCTGTAGTTGCTGGGATTTATAGTTCACCTGCAATCAAAGAGCATTCTGAACTCCAACAACAATGAAATTGTACCAACCTTGGCACGCAGAATTCCCATGACCAACAGAAAGTACTGGAAGTCTGCTGGGCATTGACCTTGAGTATTGGAGTTGTAGTTCACCTACATCCAGAGAGTACTGTGGACTCAAACAGTGATGGATCAGGACAAAACTTGGCACAAATACTCAATATACCCAATGTGAACACTGGTGGAGTTTGGGGAAAATAGACCTTGCAATTTGGGAGTTTTATTCGCTGGGATTTATAGTTTGCCTACTATCAAAGGGCATTCTAAACCCCACTAATGATAGAATTGGGCCAAAATTTCCACACATGACCAACAGAAAATAACATGTTTTCTCACGGTCTTTGGTGACCCCCCTGACACCACCTTGACCCCCTTAGGGGTCCCGACCCCCAGGTTGAGAAATACTGCTTTAGAGCAGTGTTTCCCAACCTTTTTTGAGCTGTGGCACACTTTTAACATTAAAAAATTCCGGGGGCACACCACCAACCAAAATGTCACAAAATGATACTGTAACACAGTAAAGAACAGTTGGGGTGGTGACCTGCTGGGAGTGCCAGAAGCCATGCCCCACCCTCCCCCAGCTTCAGTTCTCCCATAACTTCGCCAGCCTTGAGGGGGCAGTGCCAAGCCAGCATTGTGCTGGCTCTGCCACTGCTGGCTTGGCACTGCCCCCCTCAAGGCTGGCGAAGCTGTGGGAGCGCTGAAGCCGGGGAGGGGGAGCCAAGCCGCACCATGCCCTGAACCCTCCCCCCGGCTTCAGTTCTCCCACAGCTTTGCCAGCTTTGAGGGGGCAGTGCCAAGCCAGCATTGTGCGGTCTCTGCCACCGCTGGCTTGGCACTGCCCCCTGAAGGCTGGCAAAGCTGTGGGAGTGCTGAAGCCGGGGGAAAGGAGCGGAGCCAGGCTGTGTCATGCCTCCCCCCCGCCCCCGCCCCCCGGTTTCAGCTCTCTCACAGAGGAGGAGCATGAGCGGTGGACGGGCTTCAGTAGGCAGGGCTCCTCTGCACGGCTTCAACAAGCAAGGGGCGAGTCATGGCGGATTGGAGGCTGGTTGGGGAAACGGCCGAAGGAGGCGGCAGCGCCCCGGTCCCTTCTTTTTCTTCACCGCCACCTGGCCCTTCCTCCTCCTCCCCCAAGCAGCAGGAGTTTGGCAGGAGGAGGGGGGAAGGAAGGGGGGCAGAGAGCTTTTCTCGCGGCACACCTGATGATCGCTCACGGCACACTAGTGTGCCACGGCACACTGGTTGAGAAACACTGCTTTAGAGTAATATGGAAGAGAAATTCAAATACCTCATTGAACATAAGTCCATAAGACGCAGCCATGAAATTAAAACTGAATATAGTACGATGAAGTACCTTTGATGATATCATATGAACTTTAACTATAACTGAGGGCAAAAAAGCAGTTTGGGAGATACAGGACAGCTGTATCTCCCAAATCCATCCTGATTTCATTCCCAACATTCCTACATCAGATGTCTATTGATAGAGCTGGACCTATGAATGGGAGAAATTAAAGGCATTAGATGCTTTTCAAAGTGCTATGATATATTGTTATTAAATGGTTCAGATGTTGGTAATGGACCTTTGCTAGACTGTCAAGATCAGGGGTGGGCAATTATTTTTTCCAAGGGGCCACACGAGAGCCAAAAAATATTATGGAGGGCCACACCTAAAGGCTGAACTACATTCTAATCTACATTATGTATTTATTTATTTATTTACTATATATTACACATCATTAATATTAACATATTAATATATCAAGAAATATTCATATATTATTAGTATTAATATCATAATTATTATATTATAGTATATATATAGACATTATAATATATTGAAATTATAATATAATATAACATTATTATATTATTATATTATATTATTGTAATAAAATTATTATAAAATAATAAAAACCACTAAAATTAAATTAAATTAAATTCAAGAAGACAAGGTGCGAACCAAGATGAAGGCTGACATCCTCAAGAGAGGAAGGATCCCAAGATGGAATGGCCCAATGGACCCAGCCCAGAGGATGGCAAAGCAGATCCAGCCGCTGCCGCAGCAGAGGTAAGCAGAGCAAAGCAGAGCAGCAGGCGATCGGAGGCTGCAGGCCTCCGCCCGCTCTCGCCCCCAGCTGATCGCCCTGCTATGGAGTGCCTGCCATCCCTGGAGGCGATCCAAGCCTGCAGGGGGAGCAGTTGGCGATCAAGTCTTCCAGGTCGCCAGGGCAATCAGCCCCCGCAGGTCGCCAAGTGCTCCCGCTGCAGACCCGGATCACCTCCAGAGATGGTAGGCACTCCATAGCCACCGCTCCTCCGGCCTGTCTGCTGACACGGGCCCCAAAGAGCCCACGATGGGATGGTGGCAATGACACCCCTTCCTCTTGGCCCTGCCCCCGCCGCCCTTCTCCCCGGGCTTGACAGAATTGGCTGCCGGGCCGCATCCGGCCCACGGGCCATAGGTTGCCAACCCCTGGTCAAGATCATGGCAAATCCTTGAGGATGTTGATGCCCACCTTGTAATCACAGATTAAAATGAAGTGTCTTGTACCATTAAGGCCACTTTTCTGAATTCAGATAAGGATACCTAACAATGTGTTACACTGTAGCCATAAGAAGCAAACCAAGATCTTTTTCTGCCTGAGGACAGAATGGTGCTCTCTCCCATTCCATGGTGAACTCCTTGTACAAGAGGAGATAGCACAACTTCCTCCTGCCTACCTGAAGGTAGCTTAAGGGTTATAGGCAAGGAAGGGTGGCAACCTGGTCCTTCATCTTTTACTTTACTGCTACATTTGTTTACTGAATTAACTTCCTCACTAGGCCTGGTTAGGTGCGTCATATCTCAACAAATTTGGTTTGTATTTCGTTATAAAATTACTTCAGAAGCGTTTTCGACATGCGGCAAGCAACCCAGAAGTGACGTCACAGTTTTGACCCCTTGGGCGCCATTGTCGTAAAGACGTAATGAGTGACGTGGGAGGGAACAAAAGCACTTTCAAGTCGGGTTTGACAGGGCTTCTAGCCCAGGTCTCTCTCTCCCGTGAGAAGGACCCGGGCCAGAAGCCCTGTAAAACCCAGCTTGAAAGCACTTTACTTCCCTCCCACAACATGGGAGGGAAGAAAAGCGCTTTCAATCGAGGTTTGACATAGCTTCTGGCCCAGGTCCCCCCCCCCACAAGAAGGAAATGGGCCAGAAGTCCTGTAAAACCCGGGTGCCCCCCACTCCACCTTGCCACCTGGGAACCAGCTAACCCACATTAGTTCCCAGGTGGCGAAAAGGACTGGAGTGGATGCCCCCCACTCCTCCTCACCACCTGGGAACCAACTGGTGGTGAGGGCCATGAAGTGGAAGCTGAAGGAAGACCTGGGCTGTCAAACCCAGTTTTGGCAGATTTTCTGCATTGGTATACAACAGAGCAGAGCTATGAGTAAGTCACGGAAGGACTGACAAATTAAAATACAGAACTGTATCAAAAATTCATTTAGTACAAATGTATACGTATATCAAACATACATCAATGCCTCTAAAGGAAGTGAACAAAATATTAGTGATAGTACAATACAATAACACCAAAACGCCAGGACGCAAGGGAACTCACGGAAGATGCCAAATGGCAGTGAAGTAATTCCAGTGAGGAATAGTCCGGTTCGGGTAGCAAGTTCCGATGCGGGGCAAATAGTAGTCCACGATAGAAGCAAATAGTAGATCCTGTGTTGGTATGGTCATGAGATTCTATGGCCGGGACGCCCAGAGCCACCCATTCCGCTGCTTCTCTTTGAGGGAGAGCCGCTGATCCCGGCCCGTCGGTGAAGAGTCTCGGTGTGATACTAGACTCGAGACTCTCACTGGAGGCCCAGGTTGCTGCGACAAGTAAGGGAGCTTTTTTCCACCTACGCCAGGCACGTCAACTGGCACCTTACCTTCCATCAGATGCGCTGGCTACTGTGGTCCATGCCACAGTGACATCACGGCTGGACTACTGTAATGCCTTGTACGTGGGGTTGCCGCAGTCAACCACTCGTAAAATCCAGCTGGTGCAGAATGCAGCCGCCAGACTCCTCACCGGGACACCACTGAGATGCCATATCGCGCCATCTCTGCAGCGCCTGCACTGGCTGCCAGTCGAGCTCAGAGCCATCCACAAGATCCTGTCGCTACCTTTAAGGCCCTCCATGGTGCCGGCCCAGCTTATTTAAAAGACCGCTTGTCCGAACCAGCTCATTTAAGGTCGCGCGCTCAGGAAACAGGGACCTTCTCCGCATCCCAGGTGTGAGTGAGGCCCGCCTCGACACCACGAGACGGAGACCTTTTTCCATCGTGGCCCCTGTCCTTTGGAACTTGATGCCGGCGGATCAGAGAGCTATCCGGGACATGCCCCAGTTCCTGACCGCACTGAAGACCTGGCTCTTCCGAAAGGCTTATGGCTAAGGACACCTCCCAGACTTAGCCTGAGCTACTGGAACTATTTTAATTAATCTTTTTATTCTTTTACCTTTTAACTATTGAATTCTTTTATGTGTTTTTGTGTGTAAGTCGCCTGGAGCACTGACGTGGAGGGCGACTCATAAATAATAAAATCAATCAATCAATCAATCAATCACTCCAATAGATCAGGCAATAGAAAGTTCAAGGGAGAATAGTACAGTTCAAGAGGGTCGGGTAAATGTAAGGCATAAAGGGAAAAATTCCAGGACGCAGGAGGCATTCATTCGGAGCCTCCTCAGAATGTGATCGGGTTGAAAGAGTACACCAACGGAGAGCAGATGCCTGCTTTTTGGCCACAGAAAACCGTTTCGCCAATTGGCTTTGTCAAGGCGTGGCATAGAGTAATCAGCGTCCCATATTTACAATAGCACAATGCGACCGATCAAAACCCTACTTAGAGACGCAGGGTGACCCGTAGGTGTCATTTACCCGACCCTCTTGAACTGTCCTATTCTCCCTTGAACTTTCTATTGCCTGATCTATTGGAGTGACGACCATACCAATGCAGGATCTACTATTTGCTTCTATCGTGGACTACTTTTCCCCCCACATCGGAACTTGCTACCCAAACCGGACTATTCCTCACTGGAATTACTTCACTGCCATTTGGCATCTTCCGTGAGTTCCCTTGCGTCCTGGCGTTTTGGTGTTATTATATTGTATTATCACTAACATTTTGTTCACTTCCTTTAGAGGCATTGATGTATGTTTGATATATTTACATTTGTACTAAAAGAATTTTTGATACAGTTCTGTATTTTGATTTTTCAGTCCTTCTGAGGTTTTCTGCATTGCACATGCGTGTCCGCCATTAACGAATTACTAACAAATTTCATTAGTTTTTACGAAATAATTTTGACATTTTCATGGAAAATTTCGGAACTCCACCAGATACGAAAAGCCAGCACCCCCAACATCCGCAGTGAGTTTTGAACCATTTTTGTTTTCTTGATCAACCAGGCTTATTCCTCACTGCGGTTTCTAGTGGTCTATGGCTTTAATAAAAAATCCTGAAATGAGTCATATCACATAATAAATATGTCTTGTGTAAAACATCCTAACACTAGTATCCTTGTCCAATACATTGCTTGAAGATTTGAAGTCCCTTTTGGGGGGTATGCAGAAATATCCGTCAGAAAAGCAAGGTAGCTGTTGTGATTGTTATTTTCCAGACTTTTCGACATTTTTTATGAGTGGTTTTAAAAAAAATACTATAGAAAGCATATCTTATAATTCCCCAAGGAAGGAACTGTGGAGTTATTACAGTAGGATACTTGAAGATTTTTTTTCATTTAAAATGTTTTCTAAATCTTTAGGGAGTTTCGGTTTGTTCTTACATAAAATTAGCAGAAACTGTACTGCAGAATGCGATGGTTCCTCCTCCTCCTCCTTTTTCCGGTGAATCCCTGGGGGACCATTAAATTTTATCAGGCTTCCCAAAGAAAAAATATATATCAGTGAAATAGTAAATGTCAGAAAAGCTTGTCTAAAAACAATTTACCCGCTACAATCATTCATTTGCCTGACAATGTGCAGCAGCCATAGGGTGGTATATTAGGTATGTTTTCACATGTTTTGTTTTGTTTTGGAAAACCATTCAGGTTTTTGTTGCTTTGAGTCTTTTCAAAAGATGCTCCAAAGGAACATTGTATTTTCTTGAGCATTTTCTTTGACAACTATGAAAAGCTAAACATGGATAAATTTTTGTATGCGGAATCTTATAGTCCAGGGCTGTCCAACAGGTGGCCCTGGGTCCGTACACGGCCCCCGAGCCCCTTCCCTCCGGCCCCCTAACTCAGTCTTTCTCAACCAGTGTGCCGTGGCACACTAGTGTGCCGTGACAGACCTCCTGCTGTGCCGCGAGAAAAGCTCTCTGCCCCCTTCCTCCCCCTCCTGCCGAACTCCTGCTGCTTGGGGAGGAGGAAGGGCCGGGCAGTGGCGAAAAAAGAAGGGACCGGGCGCCGCCTCCTTCAGCCATTTCCCCAGCCAGCCTCCAATCCGCCATGACTCACACCATGACTCTCGCCCCTCGCTTGCTGAAGCCGCGTGGAGGAGCCCCACCCACTGAAGCCCGTCCACCGCTCATGCTCCTTCTCTGTAGGAGAGCTGAAGCTGGGGGGAGGGGGCAGGGCTCTCCCAGCAGCTGCTCCAGCCTTGAGGGGACAGTGCCAAGCCAGCATTGTGCTGGCTCTGGCACCACTGGCACTTCCCCTCAAGGCTGGAGCAGCTGCTTGAGTGGTGAAGCCGGGGTTGGGGTGGGGCATGGCGCAGCCTGGCTCCGCCCCCCTCTCTGGCTTCGGCACTCCCAGCAGCTGCTCCCAGCAGGCCACCAACCCCAACCGTTCTTTACTGTGTTAGAGTGTCATTTTGTGTCATTTTGGTTGGTGGTGTGCCCCCGGATTTTTTTAATGTTAAAAGTGTGCCGTGGCTCAAAAAAGGTTGGGAAACACTGCCCTAACTTGTTTTAATGAAATACAAATTAAAAATAAAAAAAAAAGAAAAAACCCTACTTCCGGGTTTAGGCAAGCATCGCGAGACTACGCCAGCCACAGACGGGATTTCGAGGGAGGTCGAAATCCCGTCTGTGGCTGCGTAGTCTCACGATAGCTGCCGAAATCTCGGGTCCCGCGGGATTGCGGCCGGCCTGGGTGCGCGCCTCCTCCTCCCTCGCGGCTGCTTCCAGGCCAGGCCCCATTCCCTCAACCTCAGCGGTGGTTTCCTTGGCAACGCTTCCTTTCCCTCCTCCGCGCCCCTTGTTGTGCTGCCTTCCCCTGCGTGCAGGGCGCAACGTGGCTTCCTTTGTGCCTGCCCCCGCGGCTTGTTTTCCCTTCAGGGAGGGAGGGAGGAGCTTTTGGGCCTCCTCCACCCGCCTCTGGGAAAGGAGGCCCTATCAAGCCCTGCAACGGCATTGAGGTGTTTGGTTTTTTTTTGGTGTGTCCCAATTTGAGTGTGGACTCAAATAACTCAAAGGTATTAGGAAACATCCCCCCAAATCCACCAGTGTTCCCATTTGGGTATATTGAGTATTCATGCCAAGTTTGGTCCAGATCCATCATTATTTGAGGCCACAGTGCTCTCTGGATGGAGGTGAACTACAACTCCACAACACAAGGTCAATTGTAAATAAATTGGAGCTGGGGAGGGGGCGGAGCTGGGGAGGGGTGGGGGCAGAGCCAGGGGAGGGGGCGGAACCAGGGGCAGAGGCAGACCCTTCAGCCCCCCAGGTGATCAGTGACCGGAATTCCGGCCCTTGGGCCCGTAGAAGTTGGACAGCCCTGTTATAGTCTAACTATGAGAATGACATTGGTAGCATGACATTTTGTAGACTAAACCTGATTTATCAGTTGCATGGGTAAAATTATTTCTGTCTTTTCCCTCCAGTCCCTTCCTCAAATAAAGCCCTTTTCTCTTATAAATGACATTTTCATTTTAACGTTTACAATTTAAAAAACCTAAATTAAATATTTAAAAAACATAAATCCAAATGAGATCTTCTCTCCTTTTTTTAATTCAACACATGATTAGAAACTGAGCATTACTTACCGGGTTTATCAAAATTATCTTACCTCCTTCTGAAAAAGAGAGGTTGGAATAGTGCAGTATGTTTTATCTGTTGTTGGGAAAGAGAAAGTGATATTGGGAAATGTGAGAAGTCGTATCGTATAGCTTAGGCAGCGCAATCAGGCAGAAGCTGAACAATCAGTACCATATCCATGAACAAGATCTAGCAGAGAATTTAAACAAATTTAATTTTCTTTGTAAAACATATAAAAGGAAATTTGCTTTGTAAAACATATACAAACTTTACTTACAATATATGTCCACTAGGCTTGGTTGATCAAAAAAAATGGTTCAAAACTCATTTTGGATCTAGAGCAGGGGTCAAGAACCTTTTTGACTCAGAAAGCCATAAAAACTAAATATTTGGAAATTTATTTCAGTGAGAGCCATATAATATATATAACATATTTTAAGACTGAATTCAACTAAATGTGAGTATATACGTCCATACGATGAGAAAAGGATTCCCCCAGCAGAATGACGGGACACTTCAGACATGGCTCTGCAAAAGGCATGCTCAGGACTCTGGGAAGGAAGAGAAGATGGAAGGAAGGAAGGGGGAAAGAAAGAAAGAAAGAAAGACAGACAGACAGAGGAAATAAAGGAGGGAGGGGGAGAGGAAGAAAGAAAAGAAGAACAAACTATGGAAAAGGAAGAAAAGAAAAGCAGGAGAGAGACAAGGAGGGGAAAAGAAAGAAAGAAATGGGGAAGGGAGGAAAGGAAAGGGTGGGAAAAAGAAAGGAAAGGGAGTGAGAAAAAGTAGAATAATGAAGGGAAAATAAGAAAAGAAAGAAGGGGAGAGGGAAGTGAAAAGAAAGGAAGGAGGAGGAAAGGAAGACTTTGGGAAAAAGAATAGAAGAGGAAGGAAGGAAGGAAAGATGGAAGGAAGAATGGAAAAGGGAGGGAGGGAGGGAGAATGGAGGAAAGAAGGAAGGGGAGAGAAGGAGGGGAAAAGAAGGAGAGAAGGAAAGGGTGAAGGAGAAAGAAAGGAAGGAAGAGGAAATAAGAGGGAGAATGGAGGAAAGAAGGAGGGAGAGAGAGGGAGGAAAAGGAAGGAGAGAAGGAGAAGGAAAGGGTGAAGGGGGAGTAAGGAAGGAAGAAGGAAGGAAGGAAGAGGGAGAATGGAGGAAAGAAGGAAGGGGAGAGAGGGGAAAAGGAAGGAGAGAAGGAGAAGGAAAGGGTGAAGGGGAGAAAGGAAGGAAGTAAGAAGAAGGAAGGAAGAGGGAGAATGGAGGAAAGAAGGAATGGGAGAGAGAGGGAAAAGGAAGGAGAGAAGGAGAAGGAAAGGGTGAAGGGGAGAAAGGAAGGAAGTAAGAAGAAGGAAGGAAGAGGGAGAATGGAGGAAAGAAGGAATGGGAGAGAGAGGGAAAAGGAAGGAGAGAAGGAGAAGGAAAGGGTGAAGGGGAGAAAGGAAGGAAGGAAGGAAGGAAGGAAGAGGGAGAATGGAGGAAAGAAGGAAGGGGAGAGAGGGAAAAGGAAGGAGAGAAGGAAAAGGGTGAAGGGGAGAAAGGAAGGAAGGAAGGAAGGAAGGAAGGAAGGAAGGAAGGAAGGGAGGGAGGAAGGAGGGAGGGAGGGAGGGCCGGGCTGCTCTGGAGAGCCCGATCCAATCATGAAAAGAGCCACACCTGGCTCACGAGCCATAGGTTCCTGACCTCTGATCTAGGGGGTGCTGGTGGTTCTATTCAGAAGTCTATTCCGAATTTTTCCGGAAAAGGTCAGAACTTTTTGAAACTTCCGAAATTTCCGAATAGCTTCGTTTATGGCAGACGCAATTGCGCAATACATGGAAAACAGCACTGGCACTGGGGAAAATCCCAGGCCTCCTCCCTCCCTCATTTTTACACCAATCTTGATGAAACTTGATATACTGCTACAAAACATCTTCCTCTGTTAGCATACATGTTGATTTTAAAAGCTGATGAAATGTGAGACTGTTCAGACCAAACTGTGGCAATTGGAATATATGCCTGAACTAAGTGCTTTGTTCTGGAAAGACCAGACATGGTAGCCTGTGTGAATTTACAATATCAGGACGATTTGCACTTCACACTTCAAACTTTTAACCAGCCTCCTAGGCTGCCGGTACCATCACTGTAAAACTATCAGTGCCTCTCAAAAAGAATATGGCAATAACCAGGAGGAAAGGAATTTTATTCTCCTGCTTCAGAGGAAGTTGTAAGAGAAATTAAAGCCATAAACTCTCATCGACAGTTTTCCTTGTAAATTTGCTGTTTGTAAAGACATTTTTTTTCCTGCGGCTAAAAACAATATTTCACATTTTATTTGCAGAGAAAACAGGGGAGAGAAATTATTCGGTTTACCATTGTTGTAAATAGGACAGCTTTTTGTCCGAATAACATTTTGTACTGTGCTTTAATTCCGTCCTGAAAAATACCACACAACTGTAAAAAGAAAAAAACACAACTTGTAGTTGCAATTTGGTTAGAAGGGCAACACAGTACAGGTATATCATCATCATCAATTTAATACAGGTATATCATCATCAATTTAATATCCAGGATGCTCTGGGCGATTTACATAAAAGCAAAGTTAATGCCTCGAAGCCGTGACTGGATGGCTGCGTGCTAGCCGGCTGAAGGTGAACCCGTCGAAGACGGAGATCTTGTGGCCCGGTCGCCCTGGGCTGGATAAGTGCCGATTGCCTACCCTGGATGGCGAGCAACTTAGCCCGTCATCCCTTGTCAAGAGCTTGGGCGTCCAATTGGACCCTTTGCTGTCCATGGAGACTCAGGTCTCCATGGTCAGCAAATCCTCATTTTACCATCTACAACAGGTTAGGCGACTGGCACCCTACCTGTCCAGGGATGACCTGGCCACGGTGATCCAAGTGACGGTTATCTCGAGATTGGACTACTGTAACGCCCTCTATGTGGGCCTTCCCCTGTCGACAATCCGGAAACTCAAGCTAGTGCAGAATGCTGCTGTCAGGCCTCAGCCAGAGCAGTTAAATAAACGGCTTGGCCTTGGCTGCCATGGCGACAGGGAGCCAGCAGAGGGGGATGGGCCTGAGTCTGAGAGGAGGGAGGGAGTTTACCAGAAGGGTTTTTCTCTCAGCGTTTTGGCGGGAAAGCTCAGATTCCTCTTTGCTCTGCCTGGAGTAAGGCTGAATAAAGCTCAATTCCTCTTGTTAACTACTTGAGTGAGTGTGCCATTATTTACAGACCTACCAGGACCTGACATAAAGAGGAATCTCAACAACAATGGGTTTATCCCAGTCTCAGTGCTGGTGAGAACCCAACCCAACTATGGAGAAGGTCTGTGCTCCCAAGGCAGAGAGGCACGACCTCCCTCTCAGAAGAGAGGGGTTTTGCCGCAAGAAGCAAGCGGCGACAGAGGCCTGCTTGACAAAAGGCCCCCACCCGGGAGAATGGAGTCGGCATTCCCCATGGCCTCAGGGTGGAACCTGTGGGTGTCTGGTTGGAACCAGAGGAAGATCGGAGTCCATGCCGTACTGGATGGGAGACCCCCGGTAAGGTGGATGTAGCCGAGGCTATGCGGCAAGCTTTTGAAAACCTCCAGAGGCGGTTCCCGGATTTGGTGCGGCGGATGCAGGCGGAAGAATGGGACACTGACTCGATCCCTGAGGAGGAAGGCTGCCAGGATGAGCCTGCCACCACAGGCTACGTGCTGGGAATTCCCTATGTGGTCGAAGAGGGTCCCCTCCTAGGGGCCCAGAATTGTGCCATGCTGTGTGAGTTCCTGGGCGATGACGATGGCACGGAAGAGCCCTTCATTCCTCCTGTCCCCTGTGAGGAATCCGCAGCTTGGTTGGAGCCAGCAGCCCTGAGGAGGAGTGAAAGATCAGGCCCTTCCCCGGAGCCGACGCGTAAGCCCAAGCGCAGGGCGGGTAGGAGGGGAAAGAAGGCCCGTTCCAAGCCAGTAAAGGCTCAACTCGATCTGCCGGATGAGTGTGAGGAGAAGGGGCCCTGCATTTTGAGTAGAGTGGATCACCTCAGCGCACGCATGGGAGATTTGGACAGCAGTGGGCAGTTACTGCAGTCGGGTTGTGTACAGAAAGTCTCCCAGCTTGATGGGGAAGGAGGGGGGCCTGAAACCCCACTTCTGCAAAGTGGCTCCCAAGAATCCGCAGCTTGGTTGGAGCCAGCAGCCCTGAGGAGGAGTGAAAGTTCCGGCCCTTCCCGGAGCCTTCACGTGAAGCTCAAGCGCCGGCGGGGCAGGAGGGGAAGGAAAAAGCGGATGCAGCCTTCAGGCGTGCTGAAGGGCAGTTTGCCTGACCCCATCCTGTGTGGCGACCTGAGCGAGGAGGAGGATGAAGGAGATCTGTGGTACCCCTCGAGTGACGACGAGGAAGAGGATGAGGACCCCGTGCGAGGAGACCCCCTCGAAGCAATCCCAGCCACCTACGGCTGCGATGTGTGTAGGTTGGGGACGGGCGCATCCATGGGCTGTGATGTTCGCGGGCCACCTGGAGCATGGCCCCGGTGAGAGAGGACGCACGGCTCCCGGGAGGAGAGGCGAAGATGGACCCTGGAACGGCTGAGACAGAAGATGGAGTGGAGAGTGAAAGCGCCTCAACTGTGCTGACTCAAGGCCAGATCCAGTGATGGAGCTCTTGAAGGGCAAAGAGCTGGAGGAAGGAATTCAAACAGCATTGGAAGGGAGAGTGCAACTTTCCCCTGAGAAACAGGTTTCCGTGGAAATGGAAATTCCAGCAGCAAAGGGGTCGAGCCAGTCGCAACCCCTGGCTGGGGATGACGCAAAGGAAGGTGAAGAATGTTTAGGCTTGCCTGCGGCTGCTGAGAGTACAAGGGGAAGCGAGGGATATTCCTGTTTGCGCGAAGCTGCGGAGGACAAAGACCCAGGCTCTGTATGCAGTCGTGAGAAGGAGCCCCAGCCGTTTGGAGCAATAGCGCAGAGTGAACTGGCCACCCCACTTTCACCCTGCTTCCCTCTTGGGGACACAGGAGAGATCCAAGCCTCGGCTGCCTGTGTTTTGGGGGAATTGGGAAGGGTGATTGTCTGGAGTGTCATTCTTTGGTCCTGGAGTCCCAGCTGTGCTGCGGGAGCAAGGGAGTGCAGCTGAATCCTTGCCTGGGGATGAATCGGATGAGCTGGCTACCGGTGAGCAGAAACGGGGGCTAGAGGCTGAGAGTAAGGTGCCACAGCAGCACAAAGGTGACGGAGGTTCCTGCAGCAGCGGTGAGGCGTGCGCCGAAGAATCCCAGCTGCCTGAGGCCTTCCCAGCTGGCAGAGAGGGGGAACCTTTTGTGGAGCTTCACAGCGAAGGAAGCGGTGAGGGTGCCCTGCCAAGCAGTGTAGCTGTGAGTGAGAATCCCCAGCGAGAGATGGCTGGGGTGAGCAAAGCCGAGCCTGAGCCCCCCTGCGACGAGGTGGCCATCCAAACGGAAGCAACTGAGGCGGAGAAGGTTTTGCCCAAGCAAAAGAGTCTGCCCACGTGTTGCCTGGCGCTGAGGAGGGAGAGCATGAGAGTGTGGCCAGACCCTTGCCAGATGAGAGGTCAGTTGAGTTGGCCGGTGAAACGAAGGAAAGCCAACTGCCTGATGTCTCCAAGGAAGAACCTGTTGCGATTGGGGAGGTTGCAGGAGGTCCTGGTGTGGAGCAGAGAGATGTTGCAGCGCCAGCCCAGGTCGTCCCCAAGGTAGAGCCTGTTGCGGTTGGGGAGGTTGCAGAAGGTCCTGGTGCGCAGCAGAGATGTCGCAGCACCAGCCCGAGTCATGAGTTCGAGTTCCAGTTGCAGCTTTGGCTGACCGATGCTGTGTTTTGGCTTGGAGCCGCCTGGGAGTGGGCTTCCTTTGACCAACAACTGCAGTTGGGGAGGGGTCCCACTGCAACGAACAGCTCAGTTGAGCGATGGGGATCCTCCCATGTTGGGGCCTCTCCGCCGAGAACCACAGTCACTGAACTCTGTGTGAATCCTGGGAGAGCTGGTCGTTGGGGATCTGCCAGCAGCGAAGTTTGGACTATCAAAGGCTTCGAGTGAGGTGCTGCACCTACAGAGAACATTCCTCAGAGGCTCTCTTGCCTGCTTGTCCGAACGATGCCTTTGGGCAATGCATGTTAATTCCATTGAGCTGGATAGAACCTGTAATAGTGCTGAGATATTATAGTTCTGAAAGGTTGGGGAGGTTTGGCCTGTGGGTGCACACTCCGTGGATGGGGCAAGGCCGCTTTGTGGGTGGCCCTCTAATAAACCTCTACATGTGGTTGGCATAACATGAGAGAACCCAGGGGTTCATATGGGATGGTCTAAGAGGGTTATTGGAACTAGGACTGGATCAGCGTTTACTGCTTTGAATGGGGTTTTCCTGTATGGTTGACAGATGACTTGATCTTTTGCAAGTGTGTATTATGTGTACCAATTTGAGGGGTTTGTTAATGCTTTGCAACTGATTTACATTGTTATATAATTCCTCAATGCTCTGCAATGCAGTGTGATGTTGGGGGTCAGTTAGTTTTAATAGTTAAAAATGTATGCCAGTTATGAGATCAAGTATATTGTGTGTGTTATAATGTTAAATTCACTGCTATGTTATATAATAGTCTTGGGGGCGCCATTCCGAGGGGGCGTAATGTCAGGCCTCAGCCAGAGCAGTTAAATAAACGGCTTGGCCTTGGCTGCCATGGCGACAGGGAGCCAGCAGAGGGGATGGGCCTGAGTCTGAGAGGAGGGAGGGAGTTTACCAGAAGGGTTTTTCTCTCAGCGTTTTGGCGGGAAAGCTCAGATTCCTCTTTGCTCTGCCTGGAGTAAGGCTGAATAAAGCTCAATTCCTCTTGTTAACTACTTGAGTGAGTGTGCCATTATTTACAGACCTACCAGGACCTGACAGCTGCTGCTCGCTTGCTGGTGGGAGCACCAGTGAGGGGGCACATTACGCCCATCCTTTGGCAACTGCACTGGCTTCCCATCAAGTACCGAATTGCCTTCAAGGTGATGGTTTTAACCTTTAAGGCCTTGCACGGTCTAGAGCCTGAGTACCTAAGGGACCGCCTTACCCCGTATGTTCCCCTGAGATCACTGCACTCAGAAGAGCAGAATTTGTTGCTTGTCCCATCTGTCCGCTCTTGCCACTTTTCCACAACCAGGCAGCGGGCCTTTTCGGCTGTGGCCCCTGTGCTGTGGAATTCCCTTCCTGATGACACTCGAATGATCCCTGAGCTTGCCCCTTTTCGGAGGGCTACTAAGACCGCCCTTTTTAGACTGGCCTTCAATTAATATGGGCGGGCCTGGCATGTTTTAATATTATGTCCAAGGAATCCATGGGCGCCTGTGGACCTTTTTACTGAGACAATTGTTTTATGCTATGTCTGTTTTATGCTATGTCTTTTATTGTATGTCTTTTATGTTTTTATTATGCACTGTATATTGTATTGTATGTTGTGATCCGCCCCGAGCCTGCAGGGAGGAGCGGAATATAAAATTGAATAAATAAATAAATAAATAAAGCAGGATAAAATATTACATAGACTAAATATAAAAATTAAAATAACAAATCAACTACATGAAACCTCCTACAACCTAAAACAAAAGAAAGCACCACTAACATATTGTTTACAAATATATAATGTTCATATCTGAAATTATTGTGTGATATTTCTCATTTGTGTGTCTTGATCAGTCAAGGAAGAAACAACACATTAGAGCATACACAGCAGATTATATATTTCTATAGACATTCTGATATATATGAATAGTTTTATGAATAGTTTATGAATAGAACCCCCCCTCCCCTCGGTGGTGCAGTGGATTAAACTGCTGACATGCTGAACTTGCTTACCGAAAGGTCGCAGGTTCGAATCCGGGGGTGGTGTGAGCTCTCACTGTTAGCTCCAGCTTCTGGGCACCAGGAATGTGGCGCAGCTGGCTAAGTGTCAGCTGCATAAGATCTCTCTGACCAGTAGGTCATGAGTTCAAGGCCTGCCCGGGTCGAGGTGGGTGCTCGACCTTTAAGTGTAGCCTGCTGTCGACCTTTGCAGCCCGAAAGACAGTTGCATCTGTCAAGTAGGTGATAAAGATACCACATTATGTGGGGAGGCAAATTTTGTCTGAATTATGAGGCCATTAAAGAACTCCAGGAATGCTGAGGAATGCGGAAGGAACAACAAAGGGACACTGAGAACACTGAGAGAACACTGTCAGCTCCCCCTGGTGGCCAGAGTTTGCCTCTGTTCGTCTATATGTGTGTTTGTGGAAAATATAAGCACACAGAGTCAAAAGACTTCGATATAAAAATATCTATTCCATATCTATATGAAGCACAACACTAGGATATACATATATATCAGGTAGTACACAGAACATGCCATATACATAGATCGTATCTAGGAGGCGCCAATCCAAAACGGATGAACATCCGCAAGATAGTAAATCATACAGTAGTAATAACCGCGTTCCCCCTGAAAAACAATAAGGCAGTCCGAAATTAAAGGGATAGACTCCCTAGTGCTGTGAAGTCCAAACAGCGGATGATAAAAGGACCCAGGAGACTGTAATATGCTCCCAATAGTTAGATTCAAAAGTTGGCCGATGGGCTGGCGATGCCAAATTTTTCGGGGCTACTCCCCCGTTTCGCCCCCGGGCGGGGCTTTCTCTTTATCTAGTCTAACACATAACCCAAAGTCAAATATACAATCAAGGCATACATACCAATCACGGAAGCTTACAGGCTTAACCTTACTGCATCAGTAAGGTGACCATAAAGGTAAGAAAGGAAAGGATCAGGAGAGTATTATAAGGTAAATCAGGTGAGACACTAGGTAATTAATGATTGAACACTAATTACCTCGTTTAACCCATTCGGAATCTCTGAATTTAACCGGAGAATCCAGAGTCTTTCAAGTTTACATAGGGCTTTAAAGGGATCAGTATGTGAGCGGGGTTGATGATTGGATGTATGCCTTGATTGTATATTTGACTTTGGGTTATGTGTTAGACTAGATAAAGATTGTATTATGTTTATATATGACTTTTCCCAGATATTTGGACTACGGAAAACCTATTGATGGCCTTGAGAAAGCCCCGCCCGGGGGCGAAACGGGGGAGTGGCCCCGAAACTTTTGGCATCGCCAGCCCGTCGGCCAACTTTTGAATCTAACTATTGGGAGCATATTACAGTCTCCTGGGTCCTTTTATCATCCGCTGTTTGGACTTCACAGCACTAGGGAGTCTATCCCTTTAGTTTCGGACTGCCTTATTGTTTTTCAGGGGGAACACGGTTATTACTACTGTATGATTTACTATCTTGCGGATGTTCATCCGTTTTGTATTGGCGCCTCCTAGATACGATCTATGTATATGGCATGTTCTGTGTACTACCTGATATATATGTATATCCTAGTGTTGTGCTTCATATAGATATGGAATAGATATTTTTATATCGAAGTCTTTTGACTCTGTGTGCTTATACTTGTTAACCCATTACTCTGTGACTTTGTTTGAGGAAAATGGCAGGGATTGTCTGCTAAGTATGTGTACCTGTAATGCTCTCTGAGTTCCCTTGCGGAATATAAACAAAGTGTATTATTATAAAGTGTATCATTCTGCCAACCTAGCAGTTCAAAACATGCAAATGAGAGTAGATCAACAGGTACCGCTCCAGTAGGAAGGTAATATCACTCCATGCAATCATGCTGGCCTCATGATCTTGGAGGTGTCTACGGACAACATTGGCTCTTCGGCTTAGAAATGGAGATGAGTACCAACTCCCAGAGTCGGACATGTCTGGACTTAATGTCAGGGGGAAAACCTTTACCTACCATATATGAATAAATACCATGTTAATGACATTGCAAGGTAACAGGCATGTGCTACTGTAATGCAATCAGAATCTGCAAAAAACAACTTATAAACAACCCTCCCTAATTCAAATAATTTCTCATCAAGTGGCCATGTTGATCAATGTTTATTTGCCAAGATGTAGATCTGTTTTCTACATGGAAACATGGGAAAGCCTCATGAATATTCGCTGTGTACATTAATGTTCTTGTATCAATGAGAAGCTATAGGAGGTTTTTTTAAATGATCTCTATGCTCTCCAGTGTTTCATAACGCAAAGACTAGAAACTTACTACACAGATATTGTGGAAAATATACCTAGAGCCACAAAAAGATAGCTTCTCTCCTGTTTCACTTTTAAGAACTTAGAAGACATTTCACTTTGATGTAAAGTGAAACTTTCCCTCAAATGAACAGGAAAAAATAGACACAGTGCTGGGGCAGAGATAGAAAAGGCCCTATGCCTCGTATTAGTAAGACATGCTTCTCTTGGGCCTGGAATGTAAAGCAGCGTTGGGAGGGTCTAAGTGACCACTGATGGCCGTAAGAGGAAAGGCGTTCTCTGAGATATATCGGACCCTGGCTATACAGGGCCTTAAGCGTCAGGACCAGTGTCTTATAGAGACTCTGATATTCTGTTGGCAGCCAAGGCAACTGTTGGAGAGCTGGCGCTATACGGCATTTCAAGGGTGTCAGTGTAAGCAGCCTAGCTGCCGCATTCTGAACAGTGCGGATCTTCCGAGTCACAGGCTTGGGAACGCCAGACTTAAATCCTCTCTGTTACTTTTTGTATGGCAAAAATAGTGCTTTGGACAATGACTGTACTAAAAAGGAAGTGGGTATGTTCAAAACCCAGAAAACTGGGTTAAAAAGGCTCTCCCCACACATGCTTCTCGCTGGAGAGAGGGACGTGTGGGGAGAGCCGTTCTAACCCAGTTTCCAAGCGGATTTGTTCCGTCCCGCATCAGACTGATGTGGGAGGGAAGAAAGCGGCCTGCAAACTGGGTTAACACCCCTCTCCTGCTGTTGCACCTTAGACCTGAAGGACCCCTCAGTAAACCACTTGAGACCAGCCGTGATTAAATGCTTTATTTAGAATAAATGAAAAGAAGTAAAGAGATAAAAATATAGTCCTTTGATGCTCTCAGCATCTATTATTGCAATGCAATAGTCCAAAGAGTTAAAAAAGGTTCAATGAATTAAGAAATAGTCTTGATGCCCCAATGGTCTAAATCCTGGATAAGTCTCTGGCAACAAAGGCTTGGCAAATACTTGAGTATGAAGGCTTGAAGGCTCACCGGCCCAGGCTGGAACTTAGAGTACTTGGAGCTTGGCGTGGCAAAAACTGAACGTTGGCGCAAGATGCCGCACATCTCTGGGTCTTAACTTAAATAGGCCCCACAAGGCTTTGATCCTTACCACACAGACTGCGTCATAACTGGTTCTCATGGACAGTTCCCTGGCTGGGCTTTCTCATTTCTCCCGCATCAGGATGGTATGTCAACTCATTAGTGATTGCACCTGGATGGAAGGGAGGCAACCCGACTCTGCCTTTCCCTCGCTTCCTATCCGTCCGGGATGGAGCTATGCTGTTCCTGTCCTTGAACGTTGGTTGAACTATAGTTCTCTGTAGAGGCTGGCTTTCTGGCCTAGCTAGAGTCTTGGGTTTAACATGGCTGTGGTCTTGCTTGGAGTCAAGCTGGGGCATGACACCTGCCACGTCCTTCTCTCCCACGAGAGCACGAGAGTGGCACATGGAAGGGAAAGCCAGGGAAAAACCCACCGGCTCCTTTCCAATAACGGCGGCAATCCCTTCGAAATGAGGAATTCCTTCTGGGTTGCTTACAGCTCTTCAAAACCACTTCAAAAGTCAATTACATCCGAATTTATTACGACTTCTGGATCATTCCGACGAACCTAACCAGGCCTACTAAGTACACTGTTCCAGGTCAGGATAGAAAGTGGTTTAGCAGAAACAAGTAACTGAAAAAAGAACAAGGGCCAGGTGTTGCACCTCAGAACTCGGACAGCCCCCCCCCCAGATCACACACACCAGGCAGATGCAATAAATGTTCTTTTATTTAGAATAAAGGATATAAAATAGTCCAAAGAAGTAAGAATAAAGCAATCCAAAATAGTCCAATTAAGTTCTGTAGCTGCAAGCCCAAGCGGCTTAAATCCCAAGAGAAGCAATGTTCCAAAGCAAGGCAAACCGCTCCGGCGGTCAGCGTGTGTCACACCTCAAGGGCCTCAGGCATCACTTTTGCTTGGGCAAGACTTTAGCCAAGGCAGCATTAAGGTGTCATCCAAGCCAGCTTGCTTTACTCTTAAACCTTGCTCTGGGCCTCCTGTTCTTTCCCGTGAGAAGACAGGGATGACTGCATAAACAGAGGCAGCTCAAGGCCGTACCATCTAGCCTCCCTGATAGAGAAAGCGCTCTCGAAGAGCTGGGAGCTTGACTCCCTTCGGTCCAGATGGGCGCCGCTAACGAGCTGCAAATTCCAAAGAGACTGAGGTATCATAACATATAGAAGACCATCGATCACACAACTTTGACGTGCGACACATCTACATCAAAGCCAGGGAACACTATAACTGCCAAGAGATGCCCCACTGCCAGTATCTCATACCAACGACGCGCTAAGGAGAAGCTACGGGGAAGAGGCCACATCGGGCCTCTCAGCCAAGCCGTGCCAGTCAGTCTAAACTGGGCTGACTTGATCCTATGCTGTGTCTTGTTCCTGTTCATCATCGAGGTCCAGTGATCGATCCTGAAAGACTTTGCCTTACTGAACTCTTTGCCTTTATTCAACCCAGCCTTGTTTGCTACGGCTGGGATTCCTTGAGAGGCTTCCTTGCATCCGGCTTGTTTCTGCGTTTGATCCGGTTGGATTACTAGAGACTGCCATATTATCAACCCAGCTTTGACCCAGTTGCTTCCTGCGGAATCCTGTGTTGCTACGGGACTATTTACTCTCCTTGCTGAATGCTGCCAGTTGGAGGCACTATAATGATTGCCTCCAACCTCTTTCCTATACCTACCTATTCCAAATAAAACCCGTTGAACCTCAGTTGCTGTGTGGTTTATCCAGAGAGGTCAGGTTCCAAGGCCCAAGGGGCGAAAGCGTCAGCTTGGAGACTTGAACGTGAGACTTGATCAAGCTGAATGTGGCTTCAGGTCTAACTAGAAGCCCGGGAGCACAGACTAATAAGGGAGCTAGTCTCGATGGGCCCATCTCACCCCCTTCCTTAGATTCCACGATTTCCTAGAATCTCTGATGTTTGCCCTTCTATCAAACACCGGCTCGTTAGCAGGCCCAGCTGCACCTCTATCAGAGTGAGAAGCAGGAAACTCCTCTCCTCCGGAATGCTCATCTGGGAAGGGAGTAGAAACTCTCTCTTGGGAACCAAGGCCACCGGGCCTCTCATAGTCTGATGCAGAATCCTCTTCCATGGAATCCTCAGTAAACTCATCTGCAGTCCTATATCCCTCTAGCCATTCATCATCCCATTGCAAACTCTCGTTTGGAGACCCATACCCATCTGGCTATTCGTCGTCTCCAAACTGCCCCTGATCAGCTGGGACCTGATCCTGATCAGTTGGGACCCCCGGTGCCTGACTGACCACTGGGCTGACCAGGCTGGAGCACCACACCAGGTGAATAACCAGCTCTGCCCCCTAAGAGTATTCACAGCTGGGACTACTTGATAACTGGTTTTCTTCACTAGGGGCCTGCAAATCGCACTCCCCACCCACAAGCAGGGAGGGGAAAGCTGGCTGTATGTTCTTTGTGGCATACAGGCTGGTAGTAGGGCTGTCACTTTTGGATAAAAGAATAAGGGACAGGTACCTAAAATAGGGTATTTTTCACAAAAATAAGAGACACTTCAGAAAAAACTAGAAAATCAATTGATGATTTTCAAATTTTTATGAAGTGTCCCTTATTTTTGTGAAAAATTTCCTAGTTTTAGGTACTTGTCCCTTATTCATGTGACAACCCTAGCTGCTAGTCTTATTTTAGACTCATCGCATTCCTTCTTTTCAAATGTGGTTTAATGCAGATATATCCTTGGAGAATAAAGAAATGGGACAGCTTGTGGTGTCCCAAAAACCTTTGGTTAACCTCAGGTTATCTGAGGAAAAGTATACAATCTATTACATAGCTTCTTGTGAAGAATTTGTCATTTGCACTGTGGGCTATTACACAGCGCAAGATATATCCAAATGCTTCTTTAACGCCAAGCCCAATTATCTCCTTGTAATTGAACTAGGGGATGCCACATGTTGGTTTTATTCAAAACTAGCTTGGGGACCCGGCGGTGCCCGGGTCATTTGAGAAGTGCAGCAGCATGCAGAGTGGGTCATGGGGGCTCTGTGTGGCAAGTTTGGTCTTGATCCATCATTATTGGGAGTTCCAGTGGTATCATGAAATTACTGAAGGTAGTGGAAGTCCCATCATCTCTGGTCCACCCTCCCCCAAAGTGTAGTAGGATGTAGATTGTGTCATGGGGGCTCTGTGTGCTAAGTTTGGTCTGTTTTGGTGAATGGATGAGGGTTGCATTGTTTTTAGGAAGTGAGTGAAGGTACTTCAAGTCCCATCATCCGTGGTCCATCTCACACAAAACAGCACCAGGATGTAGAGTGGGTCATGAGGGCTCTGTGTGCCAGGTTTGGTGTTGATCAGTCATTGGATTAAGTTTGTAGCAGGCTTGGAAAAGTGAGGGAAGGTACTGCAAGTCCCATCACCCATGTTCTGGCCCCCTCCAAAGTTCAGTAGGATGTAGAGTGGGTCATGTGTGCCAGGTTTGGTGTTGATCAGTCATTGGATTAGGTTTGTAGCAGGCTTGGAAAGTGAGGGAAGGTACTGCAAGTCCCATCACCCATGTTCTGGCCCCCTCCAAACTTCAGTAGTATGTAGAGTGGGTCACTGGGGCTCTGTGTGCCAAGTGTGGTCTTTATCAGTGTTTGTTGGGTGCCACAGTGGTCTGTGGGAGCAGAGGGGTGTGAAAGTACTACAAATCCCATCATCCATTGTCAGTCCTCACCCTAACCTCACCAGGACGTGAAGGTAGTCATGGGGGTTATGTATGGCAAGTTTCGTCTCCATCAGTGATTGGATGAGGGTTGCAGCGGACTTGGGAAGTGAGTAGAGGTACTTCAAGTCCCATCATCCATGGTCACTCTCCTTTGATCTGCACCAGGATGTAGAGTGGGTCATGAGGGCTCTGTGTGGCAGGTTTGGTGTTGATCAGTCATAGGATTAGGTTTGTAGCAGTCTTGGAAAGTGAGGGAAGGTACTGCAAGACCCATCATCCATGTTCTGGCCCCCTCCAAACTTCAGTAGGATGTGGAGTGGGTCACTGGGGCTCTGTGTGCCAAGTGTGGTCTTTATCAGTGTTTGTTGGGGGCCACAGTGGTCTGTGGGAACAGAGGGATGTGAAAGTACTACAAATCCCATCATCCATTGCCAGTCCTCCCCCAAACCTCACCTGGACGTGAAGGCAGTCATAGGGGTTATGTATACCAAGTATGGTCTCGATCAGTGATTGGATGAGGGTTGCAGCGGACTTGGGAAGTGAGTAGAGGTACTTCAAGTCCCATCATCCATTGCCAGTCCTCCCCCAAACCTCACCTGGACGTGAAGGCAGCCATAGGGGTTATGTATGCCAAGTATGGTCTCGATCAGTGATTGGATGAGGGTTGCAGCGGACTTGGGAAGTGAGTAGAGGTACTTCAAGTCCCATCATCCATGGCCCACCCTCCTTTGATCTGCACCAGGATGTAGAGTGGGTCATGGGGGCTGTGTGTGCTAAGTGTGGTCTGTATTGGTCCTTTTTGGTGGCCTCAGTGGTCTGTGGGAACCAAAGTGTTTGAAAGTACTACAAATCCCATAATCCATGGGTCATGTCCCCCGAAACGCACCAAGACGTAAAGGGGGTTAGGGGGGTTATGTGTACCAAGTTTGGTGCAGGTCCATCACCCGCGCTGGTCGCTGTGGCCTGTGAAAGTGGCTGCCACATATCCGCCCTTCTGCCCTTCCGGCCTCCCGCGCTCCCGCCCTTCCGCCCTCCGCATACACACATACATACAAACATTCCGCTTTATAAAGGTATACAGATACAGATATTATCTACCAAGGTAAAATTGATTTCTTAAAAATACAGAAAATTACCAAGGATATTTCTAATTGGGGAGGTATTATAATCTTAAATCCTGAAGATAGACAGTGTTCCTTTCCTTTAGTCACAGAAACCTGATGTAATCAAGTAAACTTATGAAGTACTACCAGCTCCATTAACTGGTAAACTGAATTGGGGAGAGGCTTGCGTACCCTAATGAAGTTGTGAACTATGCCGGCGGTGGCATAATAGCCACCGGCAGGGACTCCCATGCCAGACAGGTCACAACTGAAGGTCTGACAAAGAGCATCAACGGGCAGGATGGGCTCTCTAGCCTTTTGGCAACCATCCTAGGAGAAGGAAACTTTGGTTTCAAACCCGGGCAGATGGTGATCCTCTAACCCTGTAAGGCCAACCATCTAGAGAAGGAAACTCGAACCAAACCTACGATCTGAGGACCTCGCTGCCACCGTCCAAGCTTGCTAAATGTTTTAGATGCTAATTGTTTTTAGGTGCTAGATGTTAGATATTTAGATGTTTTTAGATGTTCAGACATTCAGCTTGTGTTTTACTGTAAATCGCTCAGAGCCAACTGGGATGGGTGATTAATAAATCCCTAAATAAATAAATAAAATAAATAAATAAGGTATGTTAGCCAAAAACATACTCAGGTATGTGCCTGGTGAGCTCCTCTCAGAAGATCAATCGGCAAATAGGGAGACATTAAAAAGGAGCTTTCCTTCTTGAACAAATTCTGGGCTTCTGACTGACAGGGACACTCAAAATCGGATCTCCACAGATGATCATAGAGCAGTGTTTCCCAACCAGTGTGCCGGGCCACACTAGTGTGCCATGAGCGATCATCAGGTGTGCCGTGGGAAATTGAAACCTTGGGGGGGGGGGAGAGTCTAGTGTGTTCAAGTATAAAAACCCTAAGAAACCTACATTACAAACACACACACCCCCCACCCGTTGTCTACTTGGTCTCTCCCTCTCGATGCATTGGGAAGGCCCGCATCCCTTTCCCCAAGTAGAGACCTCCTCTTGCCTCCTGGGGGTTCTGTGTGGGAAGTTTGGCCCAGTTCTATCATTGGTGGGGTTCAGAAGGCTCTTTGATTGTAGGGGAACTATAAATCCCAGCAACTACAACTCCCAAATGTTAAGGTCTATTTTCCCCTGAACTCCATCTGCGTTCATATTTGGGCATATTGAGTATTCATGCCAAGTTTGGTCCTGATCCAACATTGTTTGAGTCCACAGTGCTCTCTGGATATAGGTGAACTACAACTCCAAAACTCAAGGTCAATGCCCACCAAACCCTTATAGCATTTTCTCTTGGTTATGGGAGTTCTGTGTGGGAAGTTTGTGTCTTTCTGCCATTCCTGCCAGGATATCTATGTTGAGTTCATCGAAACAGGCCCAGGTTTCACACCGAGTGTATAAATACATTTAAAAACATATTCACTATATGTATTACTGTGTTAGAGTGTCATTTTGTGTCATTTTGGTTGGTGCTGTGCCCCAGGATTTTGTAAATGTAAAAAATGTGCCGCGGCTCAAAAATGGTTGAAAAACACTGCACCAGTGTGTTGCAACACACTGGGAAGCCCTGCTCTAATGCAATTGTAATAATATATAGGCTTGAATAATCTGATTCTAACACTATGACATCATATGGGATTCTTATTTTTAGCAGCCACAAATAGTGAGTGGGTTGGATATATCATTCGTGATTCTCTGGCTCATTTCAGAGTTTTAAATAAATAAATAAATAAATAAATAAATTTCTAGTTAGGATGCAGGTTTCACACTGAGTGTACAAATACATTTTAAAAACATATTTACTATATGTATTACTGTGTTAGAGTGTCATTTTGTGTCATTTTGGTTGGTGGTGTGCCCCAGGATTTTGCAAATGTAAAAAGTGTGCCGTGGCTCAAAAAAGATTGGGAAACACTGTCATAGAGAACACGAGAGTCATATGGTCCGTTCAAACTACACAAATATAGCACTATCATTCCACTTGAAGCAATTTTCCCCTGGAAGTCTTTAAGTAATCTAATTATTATTATTTTTATTTTTAAAAAAAGATAATTTGAACATGATATTATCAGCTTCTGTCTGTTCCATAGCTGCCCCGGAAAAATGGAAAGAACAGGACTGACATGTTTATTTATAAACTCATAAACCGAGAATATTGCTAAATTGCTATTGCTGTGGTGAAAACAGTGAGAGCATAGCAATCCGCCTGTAATAACTGTCTTGTCAGTGGATGTCACCATGATCCCACAAAAAGGATGCTACAGCAGGAAATGTTTTCTACCACATGTGGTGGAGTTGTAACAAAGCAATAAAGTTTTGGGATATGATTCATAATTAAATTCAAAGAAAATCCTTAAATTAGAAATTGTAAGAAAACCTGAGTATTACTTACTAGGTTTGTACAAGAAAGACTTAATTCCAGAAATAAATATGGTCGAATTGTTGTTTGTTTATTTTACAACGGCTGCACGAATAATATACGCAAGGCATTGAAAGTTGGAAACGATTCCATCAAAAGAAGAATGGGTCGATAAGATACTTGCAATAAAGGATATGGACAATTTTACTTTTTTGCTGAAAAGAAACACCGGCAGAAAAATGAGACAAACAGACGGGTCAAGTCTAATGATTTATTCAAAAGAAGAGAATAGAGTGGACTAACATTATTTCATCGAATTCACGGAATTGAATTTAAGGATGGTAAAGGCTTTAAGTAAGAATTTGATCATGTTTAATACGAATGTTTAATAATAATAATAATAATAATAATAATACACTTTATTTATATTCCGCTCTTCTCACCCCGAAGAGGACTTAGAGCGGATTACAGGTACACATACTTAGCAGAAAATCCCTGCTGTTTCCACATACACACATATAGACGAACAGAGGCAAACACTGGCCACCAGGGGGAGCTGACGCACTCCTCATCTCTCAGCATTTCGAGCGTCCCTTGTTGTTCCTTCCGCATTTCTCAGCGTTCCTGGAGTTCTTTAATGGCCTCATAATTCAGTCAAAATTTACCTCCGCACTTAATGCGGTACCTTTATCTCCTACTTAAGAACATAAGAACATAAGAAGAGCCATGCTGAATCGGACCTCAGCCCATCTAGTCCAGCATTCTGTATCACACAGTGGCCCACCAGTTGTACGCAGGGATCTCGAGCAGAAGGGAGGGCAAAACCCTGACCTGCTCCCGACCCCCCACAACCAGTACCCAGGGAAATCCTGCCTACCTCAACCAACTCCGAGGTGGCACTTGAATGTCCTTTTCAGTAACTACCGATACACTTGGTATCCATGAATCTGTCTAATCCTGCCTTGAAGTTGTTCAGGCTGACAGCTGTCACAACCTCTTCTGGAAGTGAGTTCCATAACCCAATGACCCACTGGGTGAAGAAATATTTCCCTTTATTAGTCCTAATTTTCCTACCTTGGAGCTTCAGGGAGTGCCCTCTAGTCCTAGTGTTTTGTGACAAAGAAAATAATTTTTCTTTATTCACCTTTTCTATCCCATGCATGATTTTATACACTTCGATCAAGTCACCTCTTAAACGCCGTCTTTCAAGGCTGAAAAGACCAAGGCGTTGCAACCTGGTTTCATAAGGGAGCTGCTCCATCCCTTGGATCATTCTTGTTGCCCTTTTCTGTACCTTTTCCAGTTCCGTTATATCCTTCTTGAGGTGCGGAGACCAGAATTGTACACAGTACTCCAAATGTGGCCTTACCATTGATTTGTAGAGAGGCAATACAACATTTCCCGACCTATTTTCGATTCCCTTTCTGATCATGCCAAGCATAGAATTTGCTTTTTTCACTGCTGCTGCGCACTGGGTTGACATCTTCATTGAGCTGTCCACCAAGACCCCAAGATCCCTTTCCTGGTTTGTCTCGGAAAGCTTTGACCCCATCAATTGGTAGGTGTATTTGGGATTCTTTGCCCCGATGTGCATGACTTTACACTTGTTTAGGTTAAAATGCATTTGCCACTTTGTTGCCCATTCACTCAATTTCGAGAGATCTTTCTGGAGCTCTTTACAGTCAGTTTCATTTTTAACTACCCTGAACAATTTAGTGTCGTCTGCAAACTTTGCTACCTCAGAATTCACTCCTACATCCAGATCATTAATGAATAAATTAAAAAGTAACGGACCCAAAACTGAACCTTGGGGTACGCCACTTCTCACCTCTTTCCACCAGATGCAACTGTCTTTCGGGATGCAAAGGTTGGCAGCAGGTGACACTTAAAGGTCGAGCACCCACCTTGACCCGGGCAGGCCTCGAACACATGACCTACTGGTCAGAGAGATCTTATGCAGCTGACACTTAGCCAGCTGAGCCACATTAAGTGGAAGGAAGATGATTGGAAGTCATTTTTTCTTCCTTTTCTTTTTTCTTTTTTTCATTCTTATTTGTACATTTGTAACTTCTTTTTATTTTTCTTGGGACTTTATTTTCTCCTTTCATTTTCTTACTTTCCTACTTTTCTATGATAAAATTGTTCTCCCACTTTCACTGTATTTTCTTTAATCATAGTTCTTTTAGATCAGTGGTTCTCAAACTATTTTGGCCTACCTCCCCCTTTCCAGAAAAAAAATTGCTCACTGCCCCCCTAGAAATTAGTTTTTAATTTTTAATGGCAATTAAACAGAAAGATATATGTGTTAATGTTTCTACCTTTTTCGTAAAATATAGTAAAGAAAGATGTAAATTAGAAACATTCAAGTTTGAAATTATGAAACTATTTATTGAACTTAGAATAGAAAGGTAATACCAATCTTGCATACTTCTGGAAAATGGGAAGGGGGAGATGATGTGCCCATTGGGTTCTCCATTATTACTCCTGGTGCAGAAGAAGTGGGCTTTGTGCGGGAGGGGAGACCCTTCACCCCAACTCAGTCACCTTCATTCACCAAAAAAGGTAAAACATTTCCTTTCCCATCGCCCCCTTACAGGGGCTCAGTGCCCCCCAAATTCTCCGGAGCCTCACAACGCCCCCTTGGATCATCCCACTGCCCACCAGGGGGTGATACCGCCCACTTTGAGAACCACGGTTTTAGATGAAAACAATAATAAATACTATATAAAAATAATAATAGACCGAGAAAGCTGCTCTAGAGCAGTGTTTCCCAACCTTTTTTGAGCCACGGCACACTTTTTACATTTGCAAAATCCTGGGGCACACCACCAACCAAAATAACACAAAAGTAATACATATAGTTAATATGTTTTTAAAATGTATTTATAGACTCAGTGTGAAACCTGGGCCTGTTTCGAAGAACACAACATAGATATCCTGGCAGGAATGGCAGAAAGACACAAACTTCCCACACAGAACTCCCATAACCAAGAGAAAATGCTATAAGAGTTTGGTGGGCATTGACCTTGACTTTTGGAGTTGTAGTTCACCTATATCCAGAGATCACTGTGGACTCAAACAATGTTGGATCAGGACCAAACTTGGCATGAGTACTCAATATGCCCAAATATGAACGCAGATGGAGTTCGGGGAAATAGACCTTGACGTTTGGGAGTTGTAGTTGCTGGGATTTATAGTTCCCCTACAATCAAAGAGCATTCTGAACCCCACCAATGAGAGAACTGGGCCAAACTTCCCACACAGAACCCCCAGGAGGCAAGAGGAGGTCTCTACTTGGGGAAAGGGAGGCGGGCCTTCCCAATGCATGGAGAGGGAGAGACCAAGTAGACAACGGGTGGGGAGGGGGGTGTTTGTAATTTTGTACCTTTATTGAGGTAGGTTTCTTAGGGTTTTATACTTCAACACACTAGATTCCCCCCCCCCCGAGGCTCCAATTTCCCATGGCACCCCTGATGATCGCTCACGGCACACTAGTGTGGCCCGGCACACTGGTTGGGAAACACTGCTCTAGAGCAGGGCTGTCCAACTTCTACCAGCCCAGGAGCCTGAATTCCGGTCACTGATGACCTGGAGGGCCATAGGGTCTGCCCCCGCCCCCGGCTCTGCCCCCGCTCTGCCCCTGGCTCCACCCCACCCCGCCCCCAGCTCCGCCCTCTCCCCTGGTGCCCTCTCCCCTCCCCCTTATTTTAATTTAATATTAAATATATTAAATTCCATCCTCCCCTCTCCCTTTATTTTTTTAATATTAAATATATTCAATTCCATCCTCCCCTCTCCTCTTATTTTAATGTATCCCCTCTCCCCTTAGGTCAACTTTAAATATATTTAATTTTATATTTAATACATGAGGGAGATGGGGAGGGAATGAGGGCAGCCCCTGAGGAGCCCCCTGCTTACGGCCTACCTTTTCCAAACGTGCAGGATCCAGGAGTACCCGGACGACGAGAGAGGCGACGACCGACTGAGTCGAAGAAGGTCCTAATCGCGTCTGTGGGCCTCAGCGATCCAGTAGTAGAGTAGCCGAAGAGTATCGCGAGAATACGCAATCCACACGGAATTTCGCTGTCAATGCCGGCGTGATCTCGCGTTGCCAGCGAAATCCCATGTGGATTGCGTATTCTTGCAATATTTGCTCCAAACCCGGAAGTAGGTTTTTATTTTTATAATTTTTATTTTTATTTTTTTCAATTTTTTTTATTAAAAAGCTTAGGGGGCCGTAGGGATTGGGGTTGGGGGCCGTATACGGCCCGCGGGCTGTCAGTTGGACAGCCCTGCTCTAGAGCAAAGACAGGCAGAGTGCCTCTCAAATATAGGAGGGGACAAAGAACAAGCATTTCCCAAACATAGCAGTTCCTCTTGTAAATCTCCAAGGTTTCTCTGGAGAGACAATATACTTAGGGAAGCTGCTGTCTTTTGGATGGCTGAAAAGAACAGCCACGTAATATTATTCTAAGAGTGGGAACACCAAGTGGATCCACTGCTATGCAGGCAGAAAAATACACTTTTGATGTTCCTACCATTTTCACACTGAGGCTCAGAAGGGAATGGAACCAGCAGTTCAGCATCACTGAAAATCTTGCTCAACGCTCAGCAGCTGCAGAAAAGCTATGACAAATAAAGAATAGATTTCCCACTCCCATAGCAGGGAAAGGAGTCCAAGCTGTCAATCATTTGGTTCTGTGAAACTAGAAAGATTGTGTTTCTGCCCTGAAACTCTAATTCTGGTATAAATAAGCAAGAGGGTGTTTCCTCGGGCCATTTTAGATGCCAAGGCTGTGGGATATTGTAATTAAGGTTTTTCATTAATCCTTGAGATGGGGTGGCAGCAGGGGGAAAGAACCGGAATTGAATTACTTCTCTAATTGTAATAGCAATTATGTGGTTTGTGTGATTAAGGCTCTTATACAAACCTGTGTGGGAGTAAGTTTGAGTTCAGTGGGATTTCTGAGTAGACATGTAAAGGATTGGGCTGTAGATGTACTTGTAATTTGCTTTCTGTGGGGATAATTAGTAGAGCATTAAGCATAACAATTTTGGAATGCACAAACAGAAGTTGCAATAGATGATGCCTTTATAGTTCCATTTTTCATCGTATTAATGATTTAAATGATATGAAGGACAAGGGGTTTTTCATGAGAGGGGGATGCATAGGCATATGCGATTGTCCTCATGCATGATTCGTGCCACCAGAACATGCCCACACTCTGTGTGTATTTGTGTGGGTTGATTAGCATCACATTTCAAGTCTTCATTGAGTAGAGTCAATCCTGGGAATACTCTTCCCGAATAGATTACTGCAATGCGCTCTACATGGAGCTGCCTTTGAAGACAGTTCGGAAAATACAACTAGTCTAACGGGCGGCAGCCAGACTACTAACTGGAGCTACATACAGGGAGCATACCACCCCCCTGTTGTGTCAGCTCCACTGGCTGCCGGTCCAATTCCGGGCTCAATTCAAAGTGCTGGTGTTGACCTTTAAAGCTCTATACCAGGGCTGTCCAACTGGCGGCCCGGGGGCCATATACGGCCCCCAGGCCCTTCCCTGTGGCCCCCTAAGCTTTTTAATAAAAATAAAAATAAAAAAATAAATTAAATAATAATATTTTAAAAAATTACCCACTTCAAGTATCGCGAGACTACGGAAGACACGGGATTTCGCTCTCAACGCGAGATCACGCCTGCGTTGAGAGCGGAATCCCATGTGGCTTCCGTAGTCTCGTGATACTCCTGTTGCCGAAATCTCGGCTACTTAATCCCTGCGGCCCACGCAGACGCGATTTGGACCTTCTCGGCTGCTGCCTCGGTCGGTCGTCTCCTCTGCTCGTGGTCCGGCTACTCCTGGATCCTGCGCATTTGGGAAGGTAGGTATATAATGTTCTTATTATGTAATTGTGTATGGATGCCCCTTATGTATTCCCTCCCTGCATTTCTCCTTAGTAAAAGATTATATTTGATTCTATGGATGCCTCTTATGAATTGTAAGTAAATTGGAGCCGGGGGAGGGCCAGGGTGGGAGCGGAGCCGGGGCGGAGCCAGGGGCGGGGCAGACCCTTCAGCCCCCCAGGTAATCAGTGACCAGAATTCAGGCCCCTGGGCCAGTAGAAGTTGGACAGCCCTGCTCTATATGGTTCTGGCCCAGTTTACTTGTCTGAACGCATCTGCCACTACGTCCCACCTCGTACTTTAAGATCATCCGGGGAGGCTCTGCTCTCACTCCCGCCGGCTTCCCAGGTGCGGCTGGTGGGGACGAGGGAGAGGGCCTTCTCGGTGGTGGCTCCCCGTCTGTGGAATGCGCTCCCTAGCGACATACAATCAATTCCATCCCTCCTGACATTTAGGAAAAAAGTGAAAGCCTGGATGTGGGACCAGGCGTTCGCATAGTAGCACAGGACAGCACTTTAGTACCGTGTTTCCCCGAAAGTAAGACACCCCCGATTGTAAGACGTATCGGGGGTGTCGGGGGGGTCGGCTTATATAAGCCATACCCCGTATATAAGCCGTACCTCGTCCCGCCGCCGCGCTGCCGCCGCCGCAACCGGAGGTGTGCCGCGGCACACCTGCGGCACACCTCCGCGGCACACCTCTTCGCCAGGGCTCCAGGCAAGGGTGGGGGAAAGGAGCCAGGGGCGGAGGAAGCGGCGACGCGTCACTGTGACGCGGCGATCCTCACCACGCCCCTGGCTCCTTTCCCCCTCCTTGCTTGAGGAAAACACCTTTGGTTGCGGCGGCGTGGCGGCGGTGGTGGCGGTGGCGGCAGCGGCGTGGCGACGGGGTACGTCTTGGGTTATATAAGACGTACCCCGAAAGTAAGCCGTAGGGGGACTTTTGGGGGGGAAAAGAAAGTAAGATGCTGTCTTACTTTCGGGGAAACACGGTAGTTTAATGGAAAGTTGGTGAAATAGGGCTCAATGCTTTTATGGACGGAACACTGTTTTTAACATAGGTGAATGCATAGGATGTGTGAATATAATTGTATTTTAATGTATTTTAGTGTCGAATGCTGGAGGGTTTTATATTGTGTTTTATACTGCGATTGTGATGTAGGCATCAAATTTTGCCTTTTGGAAGCCGCTCTGAGTCCCCCCTCGGGGGTTGAGAAGAGCGGGGTAAAATGCCATAAATAATAAATAAATAAATAAATAAATAATCCTAAGAACACTATGTCAAGAAGCAGGGGTATTTGGCAGGAATTGGATCTGTTTTGTAAGGGTCTAGGAGAGTCTGAATAGCTTGCTTTACTTTTCATGCTATTATCACACATTTTTTAATTCAGCTAACATTCATTACTTACACTTCAACTTGTACAAATTTCACTTGTACTGAGGAATGACAGAGGAGTAAACCTGGCATATGAATTTCCAGCTACAAAGGTTTTACTGAAATACTATCATTAGGTGTACTAGAAATTACATGCCTCTTATTAAATTGGGGCCTTTCTTTATTTTCAACCAGACTCCAAGTATACTATTCCTAAATAATATGTGTACCCTTCATAATGTGGTGTACACATACGAACTTTTAAGTAGAAGGCTGATATCAGATTTAAGATTTGAGTCTAGGAGACTCCTGTTCAAAGCCATGTGTAACGACTTGGGCCTTGGTCACTTGGGGCAGGGTGGACCCTCCTATTTTAGATCCCACTGCTGCCACCAAAATGTAACAACCTGGCCCTTCCTGACCACTGGCCGTTTTGGTAACGCTGCCACCATCCTAAAATGTCTTTAGGATTTTTGTTAAAGTTGGAGATAAGCTAGGCTCCTATGCTAAACATAAACTGAGAGGATTACTGAGGCGAAATCTCTTCTTCTAGACGGGGACTGTGGGAATGCTGGAACTGGAACACTCTGATGTATTGAGGCACACTGGAAGCTTCTATTTGAAAGTTAACAAAGAAATGTTTATTGTTGTAACAGGTAACTTTAAAAGGCCCAAATGCATAATTGGTTATACCAGGGCTGTCCAACTTCTACTGGCCCAGGGGCCTGAATTCCGGTCACTGATGACCTGGGGGGCCGAAGGGTCTGCCCCCACCCCCGGCTCCGCCCCCGCCCCTCCCCCGGCTCCAATTTACTTACAATTCATAAGAGGCATCCATACAATCAAATATAATATTTTACTAAGGGGAAATGCAGGGTGGGAATTCATAAGAGGCATCCATACAATCAAATATAATCTTTTACTAAGGGAAATGCAGGGAGGGGAATACATAAGGGCATCCATACACAATTACATAATAATAACATAAAGGTTAGCCGACCTTCCCAAACGCGCAGGATCAGGAGTAGCTGGACCACGAGCAGAGGCGACGACCGACCCGAGGCAGCAGCCGAGAAGGTCCAAATGCGTCTGGGTGGGCCGCAGGGATTAAGTAGCCAAGATTTCGGCAACTGGAGTATCGCGAGACTACGGAAGCCACACGGGATTTTGCTCTCAACGCAGGCGTGATCTCGCGTTGAGAGCGAAATCCCGTGTGACTTCCGTAGTCTCGCGATACTTGCGCCGGAACCCGGAAGTGGGCAATTAAAAAAAATATTATTTATTTATTTATTTATTATTTTTCTTTTTATTAAAAACTTAGGGGGCGCAGGGAAGGGGCTGGGGGCCATATACGGCCCCCGGGCCGCCAGTTGGACGGCCCTGGGTTATACAGAATGGTACTAGAGCTTGGTGGTTTCTTAAACTTGTATCTTTAAAACTTAGATACAGTACTAGATAGATGTAATATCTTTCACAACAATGACTCCCTCACTCTAATCCTAAGACTAGTAGTGAGTTTCCTCAACTGACTGAACTAGTTAGTTCCCTGAGCATCCACTCAGACCTTCAGAAGCACCCTAGCTACCTAACTCTCTTCTCGAGTTCCCTGTAGCCGGCTTCCCACCTAAGATAGCTTGCTCCTCCCCTTCACTCTGAGCCACTCCCAGGTAGCTCTCTGAGGAGGTTCCAAGTCACTCCCCTTTCCTGGCTATCCTGTCTTACCATGGATGCCAAACTGCTACACAGGCCTCAGCCTAGCATAAATGGGTGAGTCCTTACACCATGGCTGTGGAGTTCCTTGGGGTTCCATTTTGTCACCCATCCTGTTTAACAAGTACATTAAACTGCTGGGATAGATCATTTGGAGTTTTGGAGTACAGTGCCAACTGTATGTGAATGACACCCAACTCTACTACTCCTTTTCACCTGTTCCAACCCTATACCACTGCCTGTGATCAGTAATGGAGTGAATGAGGGCAAACAAATTGAAACTTGATCCAGGGGTGCTCCTGGTCAGTCAGAAGGCAGACATTTTTTTGCATTTACAAAATCCTGGGGCACACCACCAACCAAAATGACACAAAATGACACTCTAACACAGTAATACATATAGTTAATATGTTTTTTAATGTATTTATACACTCATTGTGAAACCTGGGCCTGTTTCGATGAACACAACATAGACATCCTGGCAGGCATGGCAGATAGACACACACGAAGGTCTTGCTCAACAGCTGGGAGTTATAGTTCACCCGCAATCAAAGAGTATTCTGAACTCCACCAATGATGGAATGGAATCAAACTTCACACACAGAACTACCATAACCAAGAGAAAATACTATAAGAGTTTGGTGGGCATGACCTTGAGTTTTGGAGTTGTAGTTCACTTATATCCAGAGAGCACTGTGGACTCAAATAATGTTGGATCAGGACCAAACTTGCCATGAATACTCAATATGCCGAAATGTGAACACAGATGGAGTTTGGGGAAAATAGACCTTGACATTTGGGAGTTACAGTTTCTGGGATTTATAGTTAACAAACAATCAAAGAGCATCCTGAACTCTTGCAACAATGGAATTGAACCAAACTTGGCATATTGAACTCTCAATCTCCCACGGCACACCTGATGATCGCTCACGGCACACTAGTGTGCCACGGCACACTGGTTGGGAAACACTGAGCTAACCAACCTGTGCTGGATGGGGTTACACTCCCCCTGAAGACACAGGTCCACAGTTTGGGGGTCCTCCTGGAACTTGGCAATGAACCTGGAGGCCCAGGTATCTGTGGTGGCCAGGAGGTCTTTTGAAGAATTCAAATTTGTGCACCAACACTGCACTTGTTCCTTGATATGCCAGATCTGGCCACAGTGCTACATGCCTTAGTTACATCCTGTCTGGATTACTGTAACATGCTCTATGTAGGGCTGTCGCTGAACAGTTCTCAGAAACTTCAGCTGGTCCAAAGAGCTGCAGTCAGGTTGCTCACTGGGCTGGCTACAGGGAGCAGACAACCCTCCTGTTGCAGCAGCTCCACTGTCTGCCATTCTGTTTCCAGGCACAATTCAAAGTTCTGGTTAAAGCCCTAGATGGTTAAGGTCCAGGCTATTTGCTATGAACCTTCCCGGGCCCTGAGATGCTTAGGAGAGACCCTTCTTTCTGTCCTACCTCCATCTCAAGATCAGGTCGTGGGAACAAGAGAGTGGGCCTTCCTTCTCGGCGGCTGCGCCATGACTCTGGAACTACCTACCTAAGCTAGCCAGAATGGCCCCCTTTCCTCTGTCCTTCCAACCGCAAGCTAAAACCTTTTTGTTCAGGCAGGCTTTTAAAGATGAAGGTGTTTAAGATCTAGTCAGGTGGTGCTATGGTTTTAAATGTTGAATATCTTTTATTTATTTATTTCTCGCATTTATATCCCGTCCACTTCTCAACCCCCGAAGGGGGACTCAAGACGGCATTACAATTAAGCCCAATTAGAGGCTATTTACAAAATTACAATAATAAAAACACATATTAAAATGTCATATCATTAAAACCATACATACTTAAAACCCATACAAAAATTGAACAATAAAAACCAGTTTGATAGATTTTAACTGTAAATTTTTAGTGTGGCTTGTTTCTAATTCTGTTTTAGTGTTTGTATATGTGTATGTTTTAAATGGTATAGTAATGCTTTTATGTCAAGTCACTGAGTCCCCTTTGAGGAGATAAAGCGGGGTATAGATATAATGATGAAGATAATAATAATAATAATTTACCTTAACTCTTTTCAAGGAAGCAACTCTCCCTTTCTCTGAGTCAAGTGGTGAAAGACAAAGGCTTAGTCCACCCTAGAAGAATGTAAAAGAAGCACTGACCCCCTCTAAGCTCTTCACCATGGTGCTACTTCTGGCCTTTTAAAATGGGCGTGGTGGTCAAGGGTGGCTGGTGGTCAAGGGTGACTGGTGGTCAAGTGTGGCTGGTGGTCAAGTGTGGCTGGTGGTCAAGGGTGGCTGGTGGTCAAGGGTGGCTGGTGGTCAAGGGTGGCTGGTGGTCAAGGGTGGCTGGTGGTCAAGGGTGGCTGGTGGTCAAGGGTGGCTGGTGGTCAAGGGTGGCTGGTGGTCAAGGGTGGCTGGTCCCCTAAGATTACATTTGTGCTTTCCCCTCTCCATAGAGTAACCCTTGACTTACATTTGGGCAATTCCCAAAAACTGTCCTTAATTTATACATGAAGCTGATTTATATATCTCACCTAAACATTGGGAAGATATTCCTGACGGGAAGAGTTGTGTGGCAGCGGAGTATGCTACCTTGGAACGTGGTGGAGTTTCCTTCTTTGGAGGTTTTCAAGCAGAAGCTGGATGGTCATTTGTGTGGGTGGGTTGATTCTGTGTTTCTGTATGGAAGGGGGTTGCACTGGATGGCCCTTGTGTTCTCTTCCATAGCTATGATTCTATGACATGAGTATATATGGTATACTTAGAATAATAATAATTAGATCATTTTATTCACTTAGCTTGTGTGTTTTCAAATTACATAGTGAGGATCCTGGTTTTTTCCTTAGCATATGGGTTTGTTCACCTTTGTGGTCACCTCGCTTTCTAAACGAGGTTAGGCTCTCAAACATCTCCATTTCGATATGGATAAATGGAATACCAATTATCGGAGGCCTTGATAAAGCTCCGTCCGGGAGCGAAACGGAGTACAAGCGGCCCGATATTTCTTGGCATCGCTAGCCCGTTGGCCCCTGGCTAACATCTACGCCACTCGAGTATATTTACCTCCTTATTGTCCTATCGTTCTTTAGATTATGCCTGCTGGTACTGGGGACTAGTATCGTCTACACCTTATTCTTCAAACATTCGGGGATTCTTTGTGGACCTTTTTGTGTGACTGATATATGATTATTCCGGATTATCCGGCAATTCAACATTCAAGATTGGAGACTATCATGCGAACCCATCCCGTCTATTACGGACACCGTATGTGCATTTGACTCTGAATGTGAATTGTGTTGTCCTCATTACCTATACTATATATTTTTGATATTGAAATATTGCCTTTGTGTAATAGTTTAGCGTTTGTTCGAAGATTGGCACTCAAGTGAATTTTTCTATTTAAGAGATGCAGCCTCTGGCAGTCTTCTCTGCATTTGATCTTTCCTGCTGAGATCAGTTCTCATATTTGCAGAATATAATTTTATTTAGTGTGTATTTGTTTGAGCAAGTTCATAAAAGGCAGTTTTCTCTAGTTTCTACAGATGCGTGAATACTTAACTGATCACTCCCAGAAGAAGAACTAGGTTTTTACTTTGCCCTATCGTTTCTTTCAAGTACTGGCAAAACCTTAAGAGCCTATTTGAATCTGTTTAAAAATGAAGACAAATGCAAAAGGGTTTTTTGAGCGTCAGAACAGGCAAACTGTGGATTGAGAAGAATCTTTGGGTTTATTCCATGATTGTCAGAGGCCTTAATCTGAATCATAATCGTAATATAAAACTGTGGGGGATTGTTTCCTTGGTCAAAAATACTGTAGTTGGGGACTTCAGTGCAAAAATTTGTATCCAACAACTACTTTCTGCAAATGAAATAATAATAATAGTAATAATAATAATCTTTATTTATACCATGCCCCCATCTCTCCAATGGGGACTTGGGGCGGCTCACATGGGGCCAAGCCCAAACAACAAATTACAATAAAATCAAATTTGCAATAAACACAATAAAAATACATACATATAAATAAAAAAAACCAATATACAACTAGATGTCTAAAATCACAAAGACAGGGCGGGCCGCAGGCATTTATTTATTTATTTATTTATTTATTTATTTCGACTTGTTAGACGCCCACTCCCGGTAGGCTCGGGGCGACTTACATAGGTCAAAGCATTATAAAACATTATAAAACACAATAAAACATGATAAAAACAATATGCAACAGCAACCAACAACCAGCACAGTAAAATATACATATACAGTACATGTGTGCCGAATAACTCTTATGGCCTACATACATATGAAGGGTGAGATAAGCGGAATAGCATCCTTTACGGGGAAAAACATCCTTTATGGGGGAGGGAGGATGGACCCCAAGAATGGGGGTATTGAGGAGAGCAATGGTAGAAATTAAATAACTACTCTCCGAAGGCACAGCGGAAAAGCCAGGTTTTCAGGTGTTTCTTGAAGGTCTCCAGAGTGGGGGCTTTCCTAATCTCTCCGGGCAAGGAATTCCAGAGTCGGGGGGCCACAGAGGAGAAGGCCCTCTCCCTTGTGCCCACCAGACGAGTCTGTGAGACTGGCAGGGGCGACAGGAGGGCCTCCCCCGAGGAGAGGAGGGTTCGAGCTGGTTCATGGAGGGAGATCCGGTCATGAAGGTAGGCGGGTCCCTAACCGTTTAGGGCTACCTTATTGTGTGAATTTTATGCAAAGTTTTCAAACAATCCCCTGATTCATTGTGAAATGAAATTGTTTCCTTTAAAGCAAAGTACTGTAGGGATATAATTTCTTTTACTAATTTAATTCTTGAATTAAATTAGTAGAAGAAATTACATCAACACTACTTTAAAAGAAGAAACTTCGTTTCCTTGTCAGATCAAATAATAGAAGTGTTTGTATTACTTTTGTTGAAATCTCAGGAAAGTTACCTTTTTTGGAAAATGGCTTCTGGCATTTTCTTTCCCTTGTGTGTTCTGGGGAGATGTGCAAGCTATACTCCAAAACAGTAACTTTTCTAAGCTCTCCCTTAGCTCATGCTGCAAAGAAAGGACAGCAGATGCAACGATCCTTCCATTTAGTAAAGCAAGACTGCCATCCTAGGATTTGTAGTATTGTGAGTTTCTGTGGCAGAGAAGATTAAAGATACAACTCCCATGATTGCATAGCAATTATCGATGGCAGTTAAAGTGGTGCCAAACTGCATTATATCTACAGTGTAGATGTAACCTTGGGTGGCTGATTTCAGAAGTTATGGAAAAATAATGAAATATTAATTGTTCTATAATTTGTCATAATTGTATTTTCATCACCAAAAAGAGGGAGAAGTGTTTCAGGGATTATCTGCCTTTGACATCAAATTATGATGACCAGTTGTGGGAAACATGTATCTGAGTAAACATGCATAGAATTGTGACCATAATCATTGCATATAGCACTATAGTTTTTAGGCATGGCAAACTGACATTTTACATTATTTATTTATTCAGTTTTGTATACCGTCCTTCCCCGAGGGCCCAGGGTGGCTTACAGAGGATATAAAAACACACTTTAAAACAACAGAAAGAATTAAACTCTTAACTACAAACTATAAAACTGTTTACAGCTGATTAACCAGATCAGACCCCGAAAGCCTGCTGGAATAAAAACGTGTTGCATGCTCTGAAGAACTTTGTTAGATATCTCAAAGCTTGTACATCTTCTGGCAGAGCGTTCCAAAGAGTTGGAGCTATTATCGTAAAGGCTCGCCATCTTGTTGATCTTAGCCGATATGAATGGCAGCTAGGGATCATAAAGAAAATTGATCAGTAGAACGCAGTGACTCTGGGGCTGACAGGGGGTAACACGGTCCCTCAAGTACATCGGGCCCTGACTATATAAGCCCTCGAAGGTAATAACCAACACTTTGAAGGAGACCCGGTGCTCCACTGGTAGCCAATGTAGCTGCTGCAATATTGGTGTTATGTGGGCTCTCACCGGCATACTGGTGAGAAGCCTAGCAGCTGCATTTTGCACCAGCTTGAGCCTCCAGATCACCAACATAGGTAAGCCAATGTAGAGTGTAATGGTCTGTCGATTAGAGCTGGGATTGCTCTTATCTCATACCCTTCCAACAAGATAATCTCTACCAGGTGGTGGCCTTGGAGACATGCACAGAGCTGGAAATGTGCCTTAGGTCACACCACACCAACATGAGTAGCACTGACTGGTATAGTGCTAATCCAGGCAGGATATGATGCAACCTTTCCTGTCTATTGGTGTTGCTGAGTCAAAGGGGATATGATGCAACCTCTGCTGGGCATTGCATGCCATGGGGGTTGGGCCTTTGGGATGATGGACAGGTGATGGGGGTGTGTTTCGTATATAAGGTGTGTTTGTTCCTTGTGATGCCAATTCTGGGATCAAAGGCGTTGTACCTGCAATAAATCTTGTTGGATCGTGAACCGTGTGTGTGTGATCTCTACGGAGTATTGGAGTGTCCTCACAGTAGAGGCCATTGCAGTAGTCCATTCTCGAAGTGACCATGGCCTGGATCATTGTGGCCAGATCCTCCCTAGTCAGATTGGGAGCTAGTCGCCTAGCCTGCCGGAGATGGAAGAAAGCCACTCTGCTGTCATTGGAGATCTGAGCCTCCATTGGTAGCCAAGGGTCCAGCAGGACTCCCAAGCTCTTCTCAGAGGTGGACGGGCACAGGGGTACACCGTCAAGGGTAGGCAACTGAACAGCCTCTCCACCAGGGTGACCCAGCCACAAGATTTCCATCTTAGCCGGGTTCACCCTCAACCTGCTAGCGTGCAGCCATCCAGTCACGGCTTCAAGGCACTGTTGGAAGTTATCAGGTACAGAGTCCGGCCAACCGTCCATTCGCAGAGGGAGCTGAGTGTCATCAGCGTACTGGTAACACTCTAGTCCGTAGCTCCGAACCAGCTGAGCGAGAGGTCGCATATAGATGTTAAAGAGCAGGGGGGAGAGAATGGCCCCTTGGGGAACTCCACAAACAAGTGGAGACCTCTCAGAAACCAGATCTCCCCTTTCCACTCATTGTCCCAGATTGCAGAGGAAGGAGGACAGCCATTTCAGAACTGTCCCCTGAACTCCGGATATGGCTATGCGGTGGGTCAGTAGATCGTAATCGACCATATCAAACGCTGCCGTTAGATCTAATAACACAAGCAGCGCCGATCCACCTCGGTCAAGCTGGCATCAGAGCTGATCTGCGATGGGCACCAGCACCACCCCACTGTTCAGAAGCACTTTGACCACATATTTTTGTAAGATTTGGGGAAAAGTTCATTTAAAATATTTATGGAAGGGATTCTATAAACTAGGATTCATGGAGAATTAATATTATGAATGGAGGCTATGTACTTTAACTTTTCTAAGATGATGTCTGTATGGCTTCAGGAAAGGATTCAGAGTCTTCATTACCAAATAGCTAAAACTATGATATGATTTTATTGCATCCTTTTCTTAACTGGTTTGCTGCACACAAGATGCTTATGAGGAAGACCATGAAGTTCAAAACAGACCAGTTAAACCTGAATGGTTTTGTTCTCAACAATGAAGATTTCCTATAAATATTTGACATAATTGCTTTTTCTTGCCAGTTGTTCATCTATATCTGTCATTTCCAAAGTGGGCGCTGCCGCCCCCTGGGGGGCGCTGGAGCAATCCAGAGCTGCGGTGATGGCCACAGGTGCATTTGAGGGGCGATGGTTCACTAAATAGTTTCATTATTTCAAACTTCAATGTTTGTAGTTTACACCTTTCTTTACTATATTTTACGAAAAAAGTAGAAACATTAATACATATATCTTTCTGTTTAATTGCTATTAAAAATTTTAAAAATAATTTCTAGGGGGGCGCTGAGTAAAACATTTTCTGAAAAGGGGGCGGTAGGACAAAGAAGTTTGGAAACCACTGATCTATATATTAAATTGTTTTAGTGGAACATAACTTATCTTTTGAGATGTCAAGGCTTAGGGACTGTGAATATTTGAATTCTTCCTTTATTTTCTTTAGATATGACAATACCTGTACATGATTTTAACTTGTGAATTAATAAGTCAGATTAATTTGTTTTTACCTTTTCTCTTTCTCCATATATTTTCCTTCTGCTCTTCTCCCCCCCTTTGGAATTTAGTAGCAAAAATACGTTTTAAAAACACAATAAAACTTCAAAGTATTAAAGAATGAGGTATGTTCCTAGCAAACATTCCTTGCAGTCTCTTCTAATTTCCTAAAACTCATACCAATTACAAATTCAGCTAATTTACACTGTTTCACATATAGATCCTTGAGGTGAACTGCTGTTGTACTTTCTAATTATTTGAAAGGAAGTGCAAATTATTGTGAATACTATTAGCATTTCTCCATGAATAAAACATTTTCTTTCTCATCAAAACTTATGGTTACAAAACATCCATCAATAAACTCTGTAGAAATCAGGAAAGTTACAAATTTGTAAGGTGCTGTAAGTTTGACTGTTGGTTGCCATATCAAGGTTCATGTATTCATATAATCCTAGAGTTGGAAGAGACCACAAGGAACACCTAGTCCAACCAAGCAAGCTGGGATTTGAGTTTCCTTCTCTAAATATTATTATTTTATTATTTATTTACTTTACTTATATTCCGCTCTTCTCACCCCGAAGGGGACTCAGAGCGGATTACAGATACACATATGTCGCACCCCAAGGGCTTCAGGCGGCGTTTTTGCTAGGGTCTGCCTTTTGCCCGCCTGGCTCCAAGAAACTTTCCAGCACAGCTGGGTTAACTCCCGGGCCCTGCCGTGGGCCTCTTTGCTGCTCTCATGTGCCTCCCAGGGAAGATGCTATAGCAAAGGCATGTCAAGGCCAGGCTAGGCCCACCAGGCTGATAGCGGAGGTACTGAGCACCAAGCGCAACTCCCCAGCCCAGGTGGCGCTCGCTAACGAGGCGCCGCATTCTTCAGGACTGAGGTTCTCAAAACAACCCGAGGCCCATCCATCACCCATTTTGATGTTCGACACACCAGGTTCTATAGAGAGAAATCCTATAAAAGCTGTGAGATCCTGCACACCAGTATCTCGTACCAACGACCACTATTGCTATGATGATAATGTGAACCGGGCCGTTCGGCCAGCTACCAAGGTCCTGCCAGCCATCCTCTCTCGGCTGCCTCGTTCCAGCATCAAGCCTTGTTCCTGCTCATCGTTGAAACCTGTGGAGGAGCTGTAATACTCCCGCATTGAACTTGCCTGCAGTACCTCAGGCCGCCCGGCCTTCTTGCGCCGGTTGGGGGCTCAGAGACTATCTATCGCATCCCGCATTTGTTCCTGAATTTCCTCCGCTTGTGATCCTGCTGTTGCGGATTCTCAAGCCTTGCTGATTCCAGCAATTGCTGCTTAATGGAGGCTGCATACTGAAGGCTTCCTGGACTCTTTACTTACCCTGCTACTTTATAATCAATAAAGCTTGTTGTACCTCAGCTGCCTTGTGTTTTGTCCAGGGAGGTCAAGTGCCAAGGGCCCAAGGGGGCGACAACATACTAGCAGACAATCCCTGCTGTTTCAACATACAAGGAACAACATAAAGACGAACAATATATAGACGAACAGAGGCAAACTCCGGCCACCAGGTGGAGCTGATGCACTCCTCATCTCTCAGCGTTCCCAGTGTCCCTTGTTGTTCCTTTCCGCATTCCTCAGCGTTCCTGGAGTTCTTTAATGGCCTCATAATTCAGTCAAAATTTGCCTCCCCACTTAATGTGGTATCTTTATCTCCTACTTGACAGATGCAACTGTCTTTCGGGCTGCAATGGTCGACAGCAGGCTACACTTAAAGGTTGAGCACCCACCTCGACCTGGGCAGGCCTTGAACTCATGACCTACTGGTCAGAGAGATCTTATCAGCTAACACTTAGCCAGCTGCGCCACATTCCCGGTAAATGGTTGACCTTACAGGGTTAAATGAGCACCGTCTGCCCGGGTTTGAAATCAGAGATTTCCTTCTCTTAGGATGGTAGCCAAAAAGCTAGAGAGCCCTTCCTGCCCTTTGACGCTCTTTGTCAGACCCTTCGTTTGGGACCTGTCTGGCATGGGAGGCCCTACCGGTGGCTATTACGCCACCGCCAGCATAGCTCACAACTTCATTAGGGTACGCAAGCCTCTCCCCCACAACAAGGGGGCGCCAACAGAGAGGTAACACTTTTGAACACTTTTCATGTTAACACAGTGTTCTGAGAAGATACTATAATGTTATATTATTCAGGTCCTGGCATTTGGAATAATAGTGGTAATTAAAAATCCAGGTGCAGATCAATTAAACTTAATATATAATTTTCCTATGCATGTCCTGAATTATTTTAGAATTGGAGGTAAGGAGAATATTTATAAATGCCTTAATTTGAACTGGCAATTAAAAATCCAGGTGCAGATTGGTATTTGTCTACGCATTTTATTTATTTATTTGCCATATTTATAACCCTCCTTTCTCGCCCCAGAGGGGACTCAAGTCAGCTTTGCAACAGGCAGCACTTTGATGTCATACAGACATATATCGAATACACACGGCTTTTCTTCTAAAATATGTCCTATATTATTAGTGAAATGGGAATATTGACATTGTGGAGATATGAATTATTAAGTACTAATTTAAAATATCCAGCTTTCTTCTTTTACCATATCGTGAATTTTTTCAATGTGCAGATTTATTGGGAGAAATGGGTACAATGGACATCTAGGTGATAATGGTAAAATTAAAAGTCTAGTTGCAGCTCAGTAAACCAAATATATCATATGTATATGTGTGTGTTGCTCAGATTTATAAGGCATGCTAAATGTTTGCTAAAAACTATGTTAAATTCAAATGGATGACTGAATGATTGTACATAGTTGAAACCATTAATGTATCATTATCAGGGGCGGTCTAAGGTAATTTTATATGGTAAGCGAACATTATTTTGGCGCCCCCCAACATTATTTTGGTGCCCCCCTCATGTAAAACAAATATACAATTATAATATCACAATGTCATTAGTAGTATTATATTGTATCAATGTATATACAATATATTATAGTACATACTCATACTATATTATATCATAATTATATTATACTACATTACAATATAATTATATTATAATATATTGACATCTATATATATAAAGGAAGAGACGTCATGTGAAGACTACCTCAAACAGAGAAACCTTACAATGCAGAAACACAAAACTTGCCAACAGAAATAGGCCTCAAGCAAGGTACGTTTGTAGCAAAGAAACTTTCCCCCCCAAAACCTAAAAGGCCCCCAAAACAACAAGTAAAAATAAAACTACATTTCCCAGCATCCTCCGGGGCTGCCAAAGACTCTCCCAGCCTCTACATTCTGACAACATGATTGGCTGCCAATAAGGGCGGATTTGCATAACTGCTGTACTGGCCAGCCAACATGAACATTCCGACCCATAACAAACTGTCAGCCAGAGCCTCCTCCAACACTTTCAAATCAGAACACCATGATGGAGATCAACACCATTCAAGGGGAGCTCTTCTTCCTTTCCCAAAAGATATCCAGTGGCTTGGAATTCCACGTTAATAAGAGGACCATCCAGCAACAATGGGATTTGCCAAGGAGGGTGCTCCAGCCCCTCTATATGCTGGCTCCAAGCAGGGCCGTAGCCAGGATTTTGTTTCGGAGGGGGCTGAGTTTGGTTTGGGGGGCTGAGACTGGGTGGAAGAGGGTCTACCCTAGCAAATCTTTTGTATTGTTATCCCAATAACCCCATGAATGTGGGATATAATGAGCATGGTGATCAGATCATGATATGAATAAACATAACAGTTTAAATAATGTACCAGTAAGGCCTTTTCGCGGACCACCCTGAGAATTTCGGGGGGGGGCTGAAGCCCCCTTAGCCCCCCCCTGGCTACATGCCTGGCTCCAAGGGATGGAGGTCATCACCAAGTACCTTCTGATGCCCAGCGCTGGAAGAGCTCCCTCAGATGGCCTGTCCATGAGGAAAGCCTCATCGGACATCGACCAATGGGTGCAAAAGACACAGAGCAAGACATCTTGAAAAAGAGAGGAACAGAAAGCAAGCTAGACATGAAGATCTTGAGAAAGGTGGCTAAAAAGGATACGGAACGGATTTTTAACAGTCCCCCAACAGACACTGGACGCACCTGTGAAGATAGAGATCCCCTGACAGGACAAGCCCTCCCCAAGTTGATCCGTCCTGGCCATGGTACAAGTCAAACCCGAAGGACTGCAGGCAAAGAGCTGAGGCACAAACATAAAACACCCAATTCACTTCAACACCATAACTAACAACAATTCCAACCCTTACATACTCAGACTTTCTCGCATCTCCTAAATAGGGCACAGCAACGCGTGCCGGGTACAGCTAGTAATAATATAATATAACATTCTATTATATTATTATAATAAAATAATAAATAAAATTATTTATTTAAATAAAATTATCCTCTACTAAATATTTTCATTACTCCTATAAAACTCAAATAACCCAAAATAAAGTAAAATAAAATATTATATATTAATATTTGCCTGTGCAGTTGTACCTGTCTCTCCTTGATGCTCCCAGCCAGCACACGCGCGCACGGGGGGAGGTGGGCAGGTGTAGTAGGGTTCACATGTGATTGGGCCTGGCAAGGGAGTTCGCCTCAGCACGCGGCGGCTACTTCCGGTGGCGGCTGTCAGGAGGCAATACGTCGCCAATACCCCTTTGGCTCCCCTCCCCTCTCCCTTTGTCTCCGCCCCCTGCCTGCCCAATTGGGTCACCGTATTCGGCGGCAGGGTGGAGACAAAGGGAGAGGGGAAGTACTCCCTGCCTGCCCGAAAGGGAGTGCTTTGCTTACAGGCTTCTGTGCACAGGAGCTACAGGGCATGCACAGCACAGAGGTTTTCGCACATGCGCAGTTGCTCCTGTGCTCAATTTCAGCTCCGGAGCAACTGCGCCTGTGATAAAACCTCCACGCATGCCCAGAAGCGGCGTCGGAGCGCACAAGGATGGGGCCCAAAAGCAGGCGGCCGCGGCGCTACCTGAGGAACACCCCAGATGGCACCCCTTCCCAGATGGCGCCCCATGCGGCCACTTCCTTGGCCTACCTGTAGGACCGCCCCTGATCATTATATGTCTTCTGAATGATATGGAGAGCTGAGAATAGAGGTTCTTGAAGAAAGAGAAGAGTAAGATGAGGAGGTGGAGGAGGGAGAAGGAAAAGAAGAAAGGGAAGGAGAGGAAACAGAGGAGGAGGAAGAATATACTCAATTATTTAATATTTATAACATCTTTACCATGCAATTTCTTGTTAAATGCTCATTTCATCCTACAAATCTGCTTTATTGAGGCAATGTTTTAAAAGAGACAGCCAGCCATTAAAAATGGAAGCAGTTGCATCTTAAGTAAGATTTGTATATTACTAAACAGCATGCCGTAATAAAGGAAAATATATTGTACTGTGACTGAGATTATGAAACCCCAAAGAGGCCCATAAACTATAATTAACAGTGTTTCGCAGCTTTATAAAGTTTTAATGCCACAATGTCGCCATTCATCAATTAAAGAGACACAATTTCTTGTCTCGGGATTCTACTTCACACTCATTTCGATGGAAAGTAAATTATCTCAGTACAGTTGGTGCAGTTGGGTTCTGCTTGGAAACAGAAGTTAGATTTGGGCCTGAACAAAAAAAAATACTGAAATCAATTATTGCTTGTTTTAACTGCCTGATTTAAGGAAGACTATTTAATAGTATGCCTAAGTGAGTGATATACAAGGACGGATCAGTAAGTCCGTGACTTTTTATTTATTTATTTTATTTTATTCATTTGGCTTCTATGCCGCCACTCCCGGTGGGCTCGGGGTGGCTCACAGCAACAACAACAGCACAGGATAAAAACAGCAATACAGGATAAAACAAGCATAAAACATCATTAATGTATCAAGATACAACAGTTAAAAACGACCAGGGTTAGAAATCAATTCCTAACAGGGGGGGCGTGACCCACTAGCCTACACGTGGAAGGCAAGCTGGAAGAGGTGGGTCTTACACGCCTGCCTGAAGGGGAGCAAGTCATGGGTGGCGCGCGTGTCCGCCGGAAGGGCGTTCCAAAGTGTCGGTGTGATTACCGAGAAAGCCCTTCGGCGGGTGGCTGTCAACTTAGCCGCCTTTGCAGAGGGGACGGCCAGAAGGTTGGTATCCTCAGAACGAAGAGATCTCATAGGGCAGCGTTTCTCAACCTGGGGGTCGGGACCCCCAGAGGGGTCGCGAGGGGGTGCCAAAGGGGTCGCCAAAGACCATCAGAAAACACAGTATTTTCTGTTGGTCATTGGGGCCGGGGGGTTCTGTGTGGGAAGTTTGGCCCAGTTCTATCATTTGTAGGGTTCAGAATGCTCTTTGATTGTAGGTAAACTGTAAATCCCAGCAACTACAACTCTCAAATGTCAAGGTCTATTTTCCCCAAACTCCACCAGTGTTTACATTTGGGCAGATTGAGTATTCCTGCCAAGTTTGGTTCAGATCCATCACTGTTTGAGTCCACAGTGCTCTCTGGATGTAGGTGAACTACAACTCCAAAACTCAAAGTCAATGCCCACCAAACCCTTCCAGTATTTTCTCTTGGTTGTGGGTGTTCTGTGTGCCAAGTTTGGTTCAATTCCATCATAGGTGGAGTTCAGAATGCTCTTTGATAGTAGGTGAACTATAAATCCCTGCAACTACAACTCCCAAATTACAAAATCAATCCCCCCTCCCACCTCTCCATTATTCAAATTGAGGTGTACCAGGTATTTGTACCCAACTTGGTCCAGTGAATGAAAATACATCCTGCATATCGGACGTTTACATTATGAATCATAACAGTAGCAAATTTACAATTGTGAAGTAGAAACCTAAAATAATTTCATGGTTGGGGGGCACCACAACATGAGGTACTGTATTAAGGGGTCACGGCATTAGGAAGGTTGAGAACCACTGTCATAGGGCAATATGGGGAGAGGCGGTCCCTCAGATATGCTGGCCCTAGGCCGTGCAAGGCCTTAAAAGTGAGAACCAACACTTTGAAGGTGATCCGGTGCTCGATTGGCAGCCAGTGCAGATCCTGCAAAACAGGTGTTATGTGGCAACCAGCTGGCATGCCAGACAGGAGCCGGGCGGCAGTGTTCTGCACCAGCTTGAGCTTCCGGGTCACCGACAGAGGAAGGCCAACGTAGAGCGCGCTACTGTAATCTAGCCTTGAGATAACCGTGGCTTGGATCACCGTGGCCAGGTCGTTCCGGGAGAGATAGGGGGCCAGCCTCCTTGCCTGTCTAAGATGAAAAAAGGCAATCTTGCTGACCGCAGAGACCTGGGTCTCCATGGTCAGCTGGGAGTCCAAGTGGACCCCCAGGCTCTTTACGGAAGGCGATGGGCATAACGCCGCACCGTCCAGGGTCGGAAGCTGAATGAAACACAGGTTTTTGGATAAAAAATCATTTTATTTCTCAACATAGCTCTATACACTTTGAGCTCTATACACTTTGTCCAACGTTTCTCCAATTTTTTTATCCCTTCCAAAAAATAAGATTTATTGAGGTCATCAAAATAGGTATTTGTTTGCGAGATGATTTCATCGTTGGGGTCAAATCTCTTTCCGCCGAGCCATTTCTTCAGGTTTGAAACAAGAAATAATCACTGCTGTTTGGTCTGTGATGTGTTGTGGTGGATCCACGTTTCGTCCACAGTTACAAAACGGTGCAAAAACTCGTCCATATTGCAGTTGAACAATGCCAAACACTCCTGCGAAATTGTCACACGATTGCATTTGTGGTCGATTGCGAGCAAACGCCGCACCCATCTTGCGGAAAGCTTTCACACACCCAAGTGATCATTTAAAATTGAAACCACTGAGCCATGTGAGATGCCTATGGCTTCCGCAATCTCTCACACTTTCAATCGCCAATCGGCCAACACCATATCGTGAATTTTTTCAATTGCTTCGGGTGTAGAGACCTCAACTGGGCGTCCAGAACATTCGGCATCTTCCGTGCTTGTACGGCCACAATGAAATTCACTAAACCACTTTTTTACCACTGAAATGGATGGTACAGAGTCCCCATAGTATTTCTCAAGCTTAGCCTTGGTTTGAGTGATGGTTTTTTCCCGCAAAAAAAAAAAAGCTTAATGAGCACACAAAATTCACTTTTTTCCATTTTCTCCTCAAATCATGCGATAATCTGCTATCAATGGCTGTCAAACACAAACTAAATGACACAGCTTGTTCAAATTTTGACAGGAGTCAACTAACAGATGCCTGTTGACAGGAGCAGTGTTGCCCTTTCAGTTAAGAGGCGGGAAATTCAAAAAGGTCACAGGCTCAAATCCGGGGAGCATGGGTGAGCTCCCAGTGTTAGCCCCAGCTTTTGCCGATCTAGTAGTTTAAAAACCTGCAAATGTGAATAGATCAATAGGTACTGCTCTGGCAGGAAGGTAACAGCGCCCCATGCAGTCATGCTGGCCACATGACCTTGGAGGTGTCTACAGACAACACCAGCTCTTCAGCTTAGAAATTGAGATGAGCACCAACCCCCGGAGTCATATACGACTGTAGTTAATGTCAGGGGAAACCTTTTACCTTTTTACTATTTTAAAAAACTTACTTGCCTTTGATTTCTTATCGGTAAACCATATGGTATACAGGCAAATATTGCATAGACTAAATATTCTTGCCTGAGCAAAATTCTTAATAGGGTTTTCCAATGCTCAAAAAACATGGTTTTTGGCCTTTAAAAAAAATTTTTAACATGCTTTCAATCTCGAGTTGAAATCTCTGTGGTCAAATTGAAGGAGTGTGATGGCTAACTAGAGGACTGGGATTGCTCGAAAGGGGGGATGGAAGCTACATCCCCCTCTTTTTCCAGTATATAAGTACCTTGTCAATCAAAGTGAGCCACTATTCTTTAGTTTATACTAGCTTGGGGACCCGGCCCTGCCCGGGTTATTTGTGAAGCGCAGCAGGATGTAGAATGGATCATGGGGGCTCTGTGTGCCAAGTTTGGTCTTGATCCATCATTATTGGGAGTTGCAGTGGTATCATGAAATTACTGAAGGTAGTGCAAGTCCCATCATCTCTGTCCCCCAAAGTGTAGTAGGATGTAGATTGGGTCATGGGGGCTCTGTGTGCTAAGTTTGGTCTGTATTGGTGAATGGATGAGGGATGCATTCTTTTTCGGAAGTGAGTGAAGGTACTTCAAGTCCCATCATCCGTGGTCCGTCTCACAGTAAACTGCACCAGGCTGTAGAGTGGGTCATGAGGGCTCTGTGTGCCAGATTTGGTGTTGATCAGTCATTGGATTAGGTTGGTAGCAGGATTGGGAAGTGAGGGAAGGTACTGCAAGTCCCATCATCCATGTTCTGTCCCCTCCAAACTTCAGTAGGATGTAGAGTGGGTCACTGGGGCTCTGTGTGCCAAGTGTGGACTTTCTCGGTGTTTTTTGGGGGCCACAGTGGTCTGTGGGAACAGAGGGGTGTGAAAGTACTACAAATTTCATCATCCATTGTCAGTCCTCCCCCGAACCTCACCAGGACGTGAAGGCAGTCATGGGGTTATGTGTGCCAAGTTTGGTCTCAATCGGTAATTGGATGAGGGTCGCAGCAGACTTGGGAAGTGAGTAGAGGTACTTCAAGTCCCATCATCCATGGTCCACCCTCCTCCAAACTGCACCAGAATGTAGAGTGGGTCATGAGGGCTCTGTGTGGCAAGTTTGGTGTTGATCAATCATAGGAGTAGGTTTGTAGCAGTCTTGGAAAGTGAGGGAAGGTACTGCAAGACCCATCATCCATGTTCTGTCCCCCTCCAAACTTCAGTAGGATGTGGACTGGGTCACTGGGGCTCTGTGTGCCAAGTGTGGTCTTTATCAGTGTTTGTTGGGGGCCACAGTGGTCTGTGGAAACAGAGGGGTGTAAAAGTTCTACAAATCCCATCATCCATTGTCAGTCCTCCCCCAAACCTCACCAGGACATGAAGGCAGTCATGGGGGTTATGTGTGCCAAGTTTGGTCTCGATCAGTGATTGGATGAGGGTTGCAGCGGACTTGGGAAGTGAGTAGAGGCACTTCAAGTCCCATCATCCATGGTCCACCCTCCTCCGAACTGCACCAGGACGTAGAGTGGGTCATGGGGGCTGTGTGTGCTGAGTGTGGTCTGTATTGGTCCTTTTTGGTGGCCTCAGTGGTCTGTGGGAACCAAAGTGTTGGAAAGTACTACAAATCCCATAATCCGTGGGTCATGTCCCCCGACCCGCGCCAGGACGTAAAGGGGGTTAGGGGGGTTATGTGTACCAAGTTTGGTGCAGGTCCATCACCCGCACTGGTCGCTGTGGCCTGTGAAAGTGGCTGCCACATATCCGCCCTGGCCTGTGAAAGTGGCTGCTTCCGCCCTTCTGCCCTCCCGCCCTCCGCATACACACATACAAACATTCCGTTTTATAAAGGTATACAGATACATTACAAAATTCCAGGAATAGCATGTGAAGCAAACAATATTTGCAGAACACCGTGATTTTTCTAGGAAGATATTTTGTTGCCAGATCTGCCTACAACAGAGAACTAAAAAACATGTCCTTTTTAATACACACATACACACACTTACACTTACAGTGTATAACTGTGAAATTTTATCTACTACATTTACATTTGTGTTTAATGATTTGTTCACAGGATTATTTTTTCATTGGATCATCACTTCAAATCATACGGGCAACAATTTTTAATGAAGGATGGTGTATAAATATTTCAAGTACATCAACAAATGAATAAATACATTTCCCCCTTTATGCGCACTGAACAAAAAGGGATTCTGAAGGGATGTATATAGCGCATTTCTCTTTTCTTTACTCCAGTCCTCTGCATATTGTGCATTATGTCACATGTTCTGCAATAGATTAAATGTTTTCAGTTTCTACCTCACTTATGTCTACATTATTTTATTCTAAAGGCCATGACAATAAACAAAGAAATAGTTACAAGGGAAGGCAAAATGAAATTCAGTGAAATTATAAAATTTATTTATTTATTATTTATTCACATCATTTCTACCCCGCTCTTCTCAACCCCTGAGGGGGGACTTAGAGCGGCCTAACAAAAGGCAACAATTCGATGCCGATACACAATATAAATACAATATAAAACCATAGACATTCAGCATTAAAATACAGTTAGCATGAACACATAATACACATACACTTAAGTTAAAAACAGTGTTCCGTCCACAACATAAACATTAAGCCATAACCAACAACTTACCAATTACTATTCCAATCCAAAGTGCTGCATTGTGCTAATGTGCAAAAGCCTGGTCCCAGAGCCACGATTTCACTTTTTTTCCTGAATGCCAGGAGGGATGGGGTTGATTGTATGTCGCTTGGAATAGCATTCCACAGACGAGGAGCCTCCACTGAGAAGGCCCTATCTCTCGTCCCCACCAACCGCGTTTGAGAAGTTGGCGAGAGCGAGAGCAGGGCCTCCCTGGATGATCATAAATTACAAGGTGGGACGTAGCGGCAGATGCAAAGGCAGCCCCACGTAGAGTGCGTTGCAGTAATCTATTCGGGATGTGACCAGAGCGTGGATGACCGTAGCCAGATCAGACTTCCCAAGGTATGGGTGCAGCTGGCACACGAGTCTTAACTGTGCAAAAGCTCCTCTGGCCACCGCCAAGACCTGGGGTTCCAGGTTCAGTGATGATTCCAGGATCACTCCCAAGCTGCGAAAATGTGTACAAAGAAAGCAAATATAGAATTCTAGGTGTGAACAATTTTTAGATGTCTTACTCTTGATCATGCTCAGAAATTGAGGAATGAAGAAAATTTAATTTGGATATTAAAATCCAATTACCGCCCAGTGTCCAATTTACCGTACCTGGGCAAGGTAATTGAGAGGGCAGCAATGGACCAGCTGCAGACATTCCTGGATGATGCAACCTGGCTTGACCCCTTCCAGTCCGGCTTCCGTTCAGGCCATGGGACAGAGACCGTCCTGGTCTCCATCACAGACCTACTCCGTTGCCACTTGGATCGAGGCGGATCGGCGCTGCTCGTGTTATTGGACCTCACGGCAGCGTTTGATACTGTCGATTACCAAATTTTGACACACCGCCTGGCGGTGGCGGGGGTGAGGGGGACAGCCCTCAACTGGCTGTCCTCCTTCCTCCAAAACCGCCTGCAGCGAGTGAAGTGGGAAGGGGTGGCCTCCGAGGGCTCCCCCTTACATTGTGGGGTCCCTCAGGGGGCCATTCTCTCCCCGCTGTTATTTAACATCTACATGCGACCACTCGCCCAATTGGTACGGAGTTTTGGGCTGGAATGTCACCAGTACGCTGATGACACCCAGCTCATTCTGAGGATGGACCCGGGGTGGAATCTGTACCGATAATTTCCATCTCTGCCTAGAAGCCGTAACTGGATGGCTGCGAGCCAGTAAGTTGAAGGTGAACCCGGCGAAGACGGAGATCTTGTGGCTGGGCCGCCCGGGGGGGGGGGGGGAAGAGACCCAGTTGCCGACGTTTGATGGTGTGGCACTTCGCCCACAGCCCCTAGTTAAGAGCCTTGGGGTCCAGCTAGACACCCAACTGTCGATGGAAGCGCAGATTGCCTGCGCTTGCAAGACAGCGTTCTACCATCTGCGGCAGGCGAAACGTCTGGCTCCTTACCTCTCCCGCTGCGACCTGGCCACGGTGATCCAAGCCACGGTCATCTCGAGGCTTGATTACTGTAATGCGCTGTACATTGGCCTACCCTTGTCGGCGATCCGGAAACTTAAGCTGGTGCAGAACGCAGCAGCGCGCCTGCTGTCGGGAGCCCCAAGATCTGCGCATGTGACCCCACTCCTGCACTGGCTTCCCATCGAATTCCGGGTCTCCTTCAAGGTGTTAGTTCTAACTTTCAAGGCCTTATATGGTTTGGGGCCAGTGTACTTGAGGGAGCGTCTTACTCCATACAAACCCAGAAGATCACTGCGCTCAGAGGGGCTTAATCTACTAGAGGTCCCTAGTATTAAGATCTGTAGGCTGTCGAGCACCCGGCAGAGAGCATTTACAGTGGCCGCTCCGACCCTCTGGAATTCTCTGCCGGAGGAGATACGAGCACTACGGGGTTTGTTGGCCTTCCGCAAGTCTGTGAAGACTTGGCTATATAGGCAGGCATTTGGTCCCAACTGATGCCTCCTTAGTTGCCAGCTGCCAACATACCGTCCTGCCATGTATTGCCTCTGCGTATTATTGCTTGCCGGGATCATTTGTGGGGAGGGGGGCTTTTGGTATACGTTTTATCTGTTTATTGATGTTTTATTGATTTTATGCTGTAAACCGCTCTGGGCTCCAGAGAGAGCGGTCTACCAAATCAAATTTATAAATAAATAAATAAATAAATAAATAAATAAATAAATAAATAAATAAATAAATAAAATGTGTGACATCATTAAACAAGAGACAAAAAGCGATTAAAAGACATGTAACAAAATACATAGAGTTAAAATACAAGTTTAAATCCATTGATAAAGTGCAGATTACAATTCATAACTTAAAATTGACTGGATAGCCTTACCAGAATAATAATAGTAATAGTAATAGTAATAATAATAATAAGAAGCTTTATTTATAACCTGGCTCCATCTCCCCAAAGGGGACTCGGGGCGGTTAACATGAGGCCAAGCCCAAAAGACAATAAAACCCAGTTGAACATAAAACAGCAAAAGAAGAAAGCAAAATCATAACAAAATATATAAAATGACAAATAAGTTAAACAATATAGTAGGCATGAGAAAAAAGTTATGAAAATGATTCGTTTCGTAAGAAATTCGTAAGAAATGCTACTTTCGAGTATTTCCGCACCTGGAACGCCAACCAGGAAGTGGACTTTCTTTTTAGAACTTCGGGGCCAGGATTTTCTTAAGTGTCGTTATTAGGTCGTAAGGGGGCATCCTCCTTCTCTCTCACCACCCTCCCGCCTCCCTTGCCAATAAGTATTATGGCAAGGCAAGCCCTAAACTCGCTCCTTCTTTCGGCTGGAAGCCTGGAAAAAATGTAAACAGAGAGGTTTACTCATGAGTAAATCCGCAAAGGAGGACACTTTGGATGAAGGGCCCTCCTTGTGGATTTATTTCTGAGTAAACCTCTCTGTTTACATTTTTCCAGGCTTCCCTGCCTCTCCTGCCTGCCAGGATCTAAAGCATCAAAGAGTATTGGGGTGAGAAACCAACCTAATGTATAATAGAATGAATGCTACTGTAAGTGCCTAATATTATAAGTAATCCAACTGGTCATACCTACATTCCATGCACATGCAATAATACAGCAGTAATAACAATAACAAGAGGTAAAATTCAAACCGAAGTATTCTGACTGGTCTCTCCTCATGCGGTGCAAACGGGCTCTTCTCTTATTAGCCCAGGAAATTAGCCCGGGAACAGCCACCGTGTGCTGCTGGGGAGCACACACATACATATTCTTGGGGGATTTGCTGCAGAATCCCGGGCTCATAGAGAAGATTCTGCAGCAAATCCCCCCCAAAGAATATGTATGTGTGTGCACCCAAGCAGAAAACGCTGGCTTTTCCCGGGCTCACAGAGAAGAGCCCGTTTGCACCGCATGAGGAGGGACCAGTCAGAATACTTCGGTTTGAATTTTACCTCTTCTTATACCCATTGTTATTACTGCTGTATTATTGCATGTGCATGGAATGTAGGTATATGACCAGCCTGGGCAAACTTGGGCCCTCGCTCCTCAGGATCGGGGTGAGAGAGGCAGCGAGGAGCGAGGGGGAGGGCTCCTCCTCCTTTTCTTTTGCTGCTTCCAAGAATAGAATACCCCTTCCCTCCCTCCTTCCTATTTGGAGTGTCCCATCTAGAATTCAGTGTGATTTATTCAAGTTTTGGCCTACAACTCCCAGAAATCCCAGCCAATTTACCAGCTGTTAGGATTTCTGGGAGTTGTAGGCCAAAACCATCTGAATCTTGCATGCGCTGGCATACGAACTACTAACAAATTTCGTTAGTAATTAAGTTACATTTTAGAAATTTTTGGAAATTTTTTTGTAAGTCTTCCTATTACTAATCAAAAACAATCCCCCCCCCCCCATTAGATTTTCGATTTCCTATTTTTGGGTTCTAAACCATGCCTACAATATAGCAACACATAATAAAGTCAACACAGCGGGCGGGCTCTTCAATTATGCCTTAGTTTCCAACAACTGATCTAGTCGTTGGGGGCTGTTTCGGAAGGTCATTCCACAGTCCTGGGGCAGCTGATGAAAATGTCCTCTGATTAACGGTTGCCAGACGAGTTCTGGCAGGTCCCCTGAGGACCTAAGTCTGTGGGACAGATTGTACAGGAGAAGGGGATTCTGCAGGTAATCTGGACCCAAACAATGTAGGGCTCTACAGGTCAAAACCAACACGTTTTTGGCAACCAATGGATTGAATTTAGGATAGGTTTAATATGCTCACTCCCGGGGGTTCCTGTGACCAATTTGGCTGCTGCATATTTACTTAATTGGTACTTTGTACAGTAGCCCAATGTAAAGCACATTGCAGAAGTCCAACCTTGAAGTTATCAACACATGCACTACCATCTTCAGGTCCTCACATTATAGGATGGGACACAGCTGTCATAACCACGGCGAGAATGGCCTTCGCTCAGCAATGGAAAGATGTGGAACCCCCCACGAAAGAAACCTGGTTCTCCAAACTTTGGGGAGCGATCCAGATGTTAGCCCTAAGCGAGAAACTGCGCCGGGATGACAATGAAGACAAAGAGACAATGGACTGGTCAAAAATTAGAACTTATTGTAAAAGGGAATTTAATGTAGAGTTAAACATGATATAGAGATAAAATGACTCAACTCCCCCCCTCTTTTACCCGCAGGGGCGCAAAGAGGGCTAAGAGATCGCTCAACAGGAAAGAGCGGGCCTGGAACCAAACCCCTCGACCTCCGAACACGAGCATGCTTTTCACACCCTTTTCTATCCTTCCGCTTTAGTACACAACACGAGGGAAAGGCTCCCGGGCCTTCCCCTCACCGCAGATTCTATCTTTTCTCTTAGCTCTACTCCTCTGACTGTCTTTTTTTCTTCTCCAACTCCTGTCTCGGTTCGAGATGGATTTATGTTGTATGTTTATACTACTATTTTATGGAAACTCAATAAACTTTATTTTTTTTAATAAAAAAAATAACAAGGGGGAGAGGGTGGCACCCTGAGGGACCCCACAAGGTAGAGGAAATCCCCCCAAGGCCAACTCCCCCTTTATTTATTTATTTATTTATGTATTATTCGGGCTTCTATGCCGCCGGCTCCCTGAGGCTCGCGGCGGCTTACAGGAGCCGAAGGGCACAGTAAAATACAGGCAATAAGCAGTTAAAAACAATTAAAAACAACAGCAGTATAGTAATTAATAACACAGTTAACACAATGAACAGCACATCATCCTCAGAAGAACGAATAGATGGCGGGGCATGGGCAGGACTTACTCACCAAAGGCCTGCTTAAACAGGTATGTTTTACAGGCCCGTCTAAACGGGAGCAAGTCCTTCATAGCCCAAGTTCCGGCCGGGAGGGCGTTCCACAGCGTAGGTGCTATGACAGAGAACGCCCTCCGGCGGGTAGCAGTCAGCCTTGCGAGTTTAGCTGAAGGTATCTCCAGGAGATTGGAGTCCTCAGACCGAAGTGATCTCGGAGGGCAATATGGGGTGAGACGGTCCCTCAAATACGCTGGCCCCAGGCCGTGTAAGGCCTTAAAGGTGAGGACCAACACTTTGAAGGTGATCCGGTGCTCAATTGGCAGCCAGTGCAGATCCTGCAAAACAGGTGTTATGTGGGCGCCAGCTGGCGTGCCAGACAGGAGCCGGGCGGCAGTGTTCTGCACTAGCCTGAGCTTCCGGGTCACCGACAGAGGAAGGCCAACGTAGAGCGCGTTGCAGTAATCCAGCCTTGAGATGACTGTGGCTTGGATCACCGTGGCCAGATCGTTCCGGGAGAGATAGGGGGCCAGCCTCCTTGCCTGTCGCAGGTGGAAAAAAGCGATCTTGCTGACCGCAGAGACCTGGGCCTCCATGGCACTTTAGCACTCACTGTTTCCGATTGTGGAGGAAAGAGTTAGCCACAAGAGTTAAAATATATGCATATAGGGACACACTAAAAAGAAAATTAAGAAAAAGTTGAGAGAAGATCATAAAGTCGTAAAAAAATATATCTAAAGTCAAAGAGCTGGAAACTAAATTTGAATATCATATATTGACTTATATAAGAAGCCGAAACCTAGTTTCTCCAAATGTTAAGTCTATACATGCATTCTTTGAAATTGGCTCAGACTTTGAAGGATACAATTTTAGTGATTGTGGTTCTGGATATACGTACATTTTTCAGACAGAGATTCAAGACCCCTTTTCCCATTTCCTTGGTCCTTTGAAATTACATGGGTGTGAAATTGCTGTTTGTGAAATATAGGTCCCATCACCACTTTGGCTGTGATTTGAATAAACATAAATGGATCGTCTGCAAAGGGAAATTGAAGCACCAGAGGTTGGGCAGCTTGGGAGAGAATCATCTTTCCTTGTTAGTGCACAGCACCAGGGCAAGATTAATCATCATACTTAGTATGCAGTGGAGTACAAGTATCAGTCCTGGAATTCTAATACTACTAAAACTGTCTAAAAATCCTTTTCAAGAACTAGTGGGTCACTTTCCCGATTTATGACACATAGTTAAGCCTGCAACAAAACAAAAGCACCAAAAATGTTTTTCCTGGCTAATTTTAGCACCTCCAATTTTAAGCAGTGTGTTATACACCAGTGTTCCCCAACCAGTGTGCCGGGGAACACTAGTGTGCCGTGAGTATTCATCAGGTGTGCCATGGGAAATTGGAACCTCCAATCCCCTTTCTCCCCCCTCCCGCCAAACACTTTTTCTTCTCCACTCGGGCTCCCTTCTTCACAGCCTCGCTCTGCTCACTTTGCCTCACTTTGCTCATGCTGCAGTCTTGCTTTGCTCAGGGGGGGGAGGGGGAAGACGTGGCCCGTGCGGGCGCTACTGTGCAGACTCGCCCCACATCTTCCTCCCTCCCCCTCCACTCCTGAACACGCTCACGCTGCCCCCTCGGATCAAAATGGCGGCAGAAGCGGCAGCGTGAGCAAAGCGAGGCAAAGCGAGCAGAGCGAGGGTGGGAAGAAGGGAGCCTGAGTGGAGAAGAAAAAGTAAGTGTTCGGCAGGAGGGGGAAAGGAAGGGCACGAAGGAGAAGAGGGAGGAAGAGGTCTCTGTCGAAAGCTGGCATGGGCAAACCTGGACCTTCCAGGTGTTTTGGACTCCAACTCCTACCATTCCTACCAGCCTCAGGCTCTCTTACCCCCCCCCCCCCTCAGCCACTTAAGCAGGAAAGGGCCTCAGGCTGTGAGGAATGGCGGGAGTTGAAGTCCAAAGCACCCAGAGGGCTGAAGTTTTCCCATGCCTGTTTTAGGGACCTTAAAGTGGTGAGCCTCCTTCCAACATTGTGATTCTGGATAGAAAAGAAACAACAACATAACATAACATTGTTTGAGTCCACAGTGCTCTCTGGGTGTAGGTGAAGTACAACTTCCAAACTCAAGGTCAATTCCCAAGCAAGCCCTTTCAGTACTTTCTGTTGGTAAGAAGAGTTCAATATGCCAAGTTTGGTTCAATTCCATTGTTGCAAGAGTTCAGGATGCTCTTTGATTGTGTGTTAACTATAAATCCCAGAAACTGTAACTCCCAAATGTCAAGGTCTATTTTCCCCAAACTCCATCTGTGTTCATATTTGGGCATATTGAGTATTCATGCCAAGTTTGGTCCTGATCCAACATTGTTTGAGTCCACAGTGCTCTCTGGATATAGGTGAACTACAACTCCAAAACTCAAGGTCAATTCCCACCAAACTCTTATAGTATTTTCTCTTGGTTATGGGAGTTCTGTATGGGAAGTTTGTGTCTTTCTGCCTTTCCTGCCAGGATATCTATGTTGAATTCATCGAAACAGGCCCAGGTTTCACACTGAGTGTATAAATACATTTAAAAACATATTAACTATATGTATTACTGTGTTAGAGTGTCATTTTGTGTTATTTGGGTTGGTGGTGTGCCCCAGGATTTGGTAAATGTAAAAAGTGTGCCGCGGCTCAAAAAAGGTTGGGAAACACTGTTATACATGGTGCAAACCTTCAACTCTTTTCTTTCACGGTCATTCTGTTACTTTCATGTATCATCTTGGTTTCACTTGACATTGTTTCCTGTTCTGTTTGATTATATGAGGTGATCTATAAAATATTGTTTGGGTTTCCTAATTTTACTAAGCCTGGGGATATGAACTCTAATTATCTGATATTTTTGCTTCGGAGGAAGTATTAATGTAAGATTGGGCGGTCTTAGATGCCAGGTTTTTGACCTCTGGATCCTTTGAGACCACATGAAATACCAAATGCAGGTGACTGTTCTTCTGTGCCACTTCCAACATATGGTGACCCAAAGGGTTTTCTTGGCAAATTGTGTTCAAAAGTCTCATTGCTTTCCTCTGGACCGAGAAAATGTGAGTTGCCCAAGAACACCCAATGGTTTTCCATGGCCAACAAAAGTATTGAAATCTGGTCATCCATAATTCATAAAAGGTATATTACAAATATATTTTGGGGGAAAAAAACACGTTTAGGTTAAACAATGTAGAGCAAATCTATTCACCAGGCTCCGGGGTATTTCAGAGAGAAGCAATTCAACATGTTTAAAACCAGTAATTTTATTTATTTATTTATTATTCAGTCTTGTATGCCGCCACTCCCCGAGGGCTCGGAGCAGCTCACAACATGTAATATAAAAACACCACAAGAATAAATGTTAACATTAACTAATACAATTTAAGATTCAAATGCCAGCCGAAACAGAAGGTTGGTAAATCTCGCAGGGCACGGACTTCAGTTGGCAAGGTGTGCAGAAGTGTTTATTTTTTATTATAGGATTGGGGATTGAATATGTATTGAGATGTTTAGATGTTTAGGGAAGGTGCACTTCTTCAGTGAAGGCCCACCTTGGGGAAGAATTGTCATAGCAACATGGCTGGAAGGCAGAGGTGGGAGGAGTCAACAGCTTTCTGCCACAGCCAAGAATAGAATTCTGGGGAAGTTTGAATTTTGGCAATTTAACTGTCAGCCCAGCTCTAGGAGAGAGCAGGTTCTGAGGGCAGTCTGGTTTTGGAGCTGTAGAGAGACAGTTCTAGTAGGCTGAGCTTGCGAGCCAGTCTGTTTGTATAGAGCTTGAGGGCTAGAGATAGGCAAGGTGCCTATAAGAGGAAAGAAGGTCTGTGCGTGAGATAGTTACATACTGATCTAACTGAGTAATAGTAACAGTCAAACATTTTAAACTTTGTATCTTCTACAATACCAATGTAACCATGATGAGTTGAGCCTCTAAGAAGTTATAACGTATCCATCACGCTTTTGTGCCAAGCTATAAATAAACTGTTATTGTTCTTTTCATCAACAATCTCTCTCTGTTCCGTATTTTAAAAGTCAAGCCTCAGAGTAAAGCAAGACAGGAGAGTGGTTTTAACCTGTCTTGTTACGCAGTTTGAAGTCCCACAATAATTGGTGATAGACCCTCCTACCGTGTTTCCCCGAAAGTAAGACAGCGTCTTACTTTCTTTTGACCCCCAAAATCCCCACTACGGCTTACTTTCGGGGTACGTCTTATATTGGGCGACGGTACCCCGAAAGTAAGACTAAAAGTAAGACTTACGGGCAGCATGGCGTGACCGTGGCTGTGCGACGACAGGCTCCCAGAGGGGCTCAAAAGGGCCCGGACTCCGCCTCCTCGTCCTCCTCTTCCGTCCAGCGGCGCCGTCCATCCTCCGCCTCTTCCTCCCAGCAGCGCCCGCTCCCTCTCGCCGGGTCCGCCCCCTCCCTTCAGGGAAGGGAGGAGGGGCGGAGCCGCCGCCGGCGCGAGGGAAGAAAGCGCCGGCGGAAGTCCTGCCTGCAGGGCGACTCAGGCGCTTTTCTCGCCGGTGCCCGCTCGCCTGCTCTCCAAACACGAGCGGGGCGGCGGGAAAGCGCCTGAGTCGCCCTGGGGCGGGACTTCCGCCCGGCTCTTCCTCTCGCCGCGGCAGCTCCGCCTCCTCCCCTTCAGTTAAGGAGGAGGCGGAACCGGCGAGAGGGAGAAGGCGCCGCTGGGAGGAAGAGGAGGAAGAGGATGGAAGGCGCCGCTGGAAGGAAGCGGAGGAAGAGGAGGAGGATTCCGGGCCTCTTTTGAGCCCCTCTGGGAACCTCTCGTCGCACAGCCACGGAGCCACGCCATGCTGCCCGAGGTACGTCTTACTTTCGGGGTACGGCTTATATAAGCCGACCCCTCTGACACCCCCGATATGTCTTACAATCGGGGGTGTCATACTTTCGGGAAACACGGTAGATAACAGATAACAACAACAGTTCTCACAATCTGGTGGCTTATCTCTTCATGTTTAAGGGATCCTTAAATTAAAGTTATACAACACCCTTTTACATTAGGTCAGATACGTAGTGACCTCATCGTTACAAATTTGTGGCAGCGGTGGGATCAGGAAAAGAGGGTCCACCCTGTCCAGCCGGTTCATTTTAATCAGCCTCTTTACACAAGGCATTCCAAAGAGATGGCGCTACAATAGAGAAAGCTCCGCACCTAGTAGCTGTTAAACGGAATATCTTAAAACTGGGAACTTCCAATAGGTCTTGATCTTCTGAGCAAAGTGATCTCTGGGGTTGAGACAGTCCCTTAGGAATGCCGGCCCTGAAGGTTAATACCATCACTTTGTTAATACCACAGTTTGTGTTGGATCGATAGCAAATGGTGATACCTGTTTTCATTAATCATAAGCCAAATGTGATGTTATTAATGACTTAAATGCTGTATTCCATCATTCTACTTTGACTTGACTTAGCCATTGGTTTGTTGACCGAAATAAAGTTCACTGACTGAATGGCTTTGGTTGGATGAGGTTACACTCCCCCTGAATACACAGGTTCACAGCTTGAGAGTTCTTCCGGACTCATCACTGAGCCTGGAAGCCCAGGTCTCAGCGGTGGCCAGGGGAGCATTCACACAATTCAAACTTGTGTATCAGTTGCACCCGTACCTTGGGAGGTCAGACTTAGCCATGTAGGCCGCACTCTGGTTACATTCCGAATAGACTACTGCAATGATCTCTACACGATGCTGCCTTTGAACACTGTTTGGAAACTACAAATGGTCCAATGGGTGGCAGCCAGATTGCTCACCTGAGCAGTGTACAGGGAGCATACAACACCCCCCTTTTGACCTCATCATGTGGTCACTTGGGGTCACTTGCCCTATAGCCTTTACCTGATGACCAACCTTTCTCCACACCCCTTTCCTGAGTCTATATAAAGGGTCACCCGACCCCGCCTCTCTCTCTTCCAGCAAGACCAGGAAAAAGAGCAAGTCTAAGAGTAAGCGGCTGCAAGGGCAACCGTTTTTTACTGCTAGGTTTAACTACGTTTCCAACCAGGATTCCCAGTAACAGGAAGATCCGTCTTCAACAGAGGTTGAGATTCTGGGGAGTGCTACAGGACCCAGCGAGCCTGCACTCCAGGAGACAACAGGACACCTTCGGACTTTACAAGAGGTACCGCCATTGATGCCACTTGTGGTATCGTGGCAGACTCCCTTTTTTGGACATTGCAACCAACCCAAGCTTTTTAACCATCAGTATCTTTTCTCTGATTGTATCAATAAACCCTTTTTAGCCCCTACTTTGAGTCAAGCATCCTTTTTATAGAGGTCCAAGGCATCTTGTATGTAGAAAGCCCAGCTCACCCGTCTTCCTGGATCAGAGCTCCCCCTTTTGTCCTGGGAAGACGGAAAATCTCCTATCAACCACCACAGAGTTTAAGATCACCTCGGGAGGCCCTGCTCTGAGTCCTGCCTCCCTTGCAGGATCGATTGGTGGAAACAAGAGAGAGAGCCTTCTCAGTGACGGCCCCTTGTCTTTGGAACTCCCTCCCCAGCAATGCTAGATCAGCCCCCTCCCTTCTGATCTTCCCCAAGAGAGTGAAAACGTGGCTTCGTAACCAAGCCTTTAGAGAACCTGTGCAATAGATATGCTTGGAACAAAGTGCAATGCCCATTGGAACGGCCTGGATTACGCACATGGATTACGTGTTTATCTCTTAATGTATTTTTTGCACTTTTTAATTGTTTTAATGTACTTAATTCTATTTTAATATTTATTTAAGTGAACATTGTGTTTAAGGGCATCCAATTGTTGTCTATATGTAAAGCCGCCTTGAGTCCCTTCCGGGTTGAGAAAGGCAAGGTAGAAATGTCATAAATACATACATACATACATACATACATACATACATACATACATACTTCTAAGTGGTGCTAAATATCTCCTCCTCATCTCCTCCTCTTTAATTGTACATTGCAAATTGCACTACTGAGTCAATAAAACCGGAGACTAAACAAGAGGTACGAGGGTGGGTCAATAAGTCTGTGACTTTTTGAATGAAACACAAGTTTTTGGATTTAAAAAATCATTTTATTTTTCAGCGTAGTCTCCTTTGAGGTCTATACACTTTGTCCAAAGTTTTTCCATTTTTTTTATCCCTTCCAAAAATAAGATTTGTGGAAGTCATCAAAATAGATATTTGTTTGTGAGATGATTTCATCGTTGGACTCAAATCTCTTTCCATCGAGCCATTTCTTCAGGTTTGGAAACAAGAAATAGTCACTCGGGGCTAAATCCAGAGAATAGGGTGGATGACGGGCAATTTGTATCCCAATTCATGGATTTTTGCCACGGAAACTGCACATGTCTGCACCCTTGCATTGTGGTCGATTGTGAGCAAAGGCGGCACCCATCTTGCGGAAACCTTTCGCATACCCAAGTGATCATTTAAAATTGAAACCACTGAGCCATGTGAGAGCCCTATAGCTTCCACAATCTCTTGCACTTTCAATCTCTGATCTGCCAACACCATATTGTGATTTTTTCCCCAATTGTTTTGGGTGTAGAGACCTCAACTGGGCGTCCAGAACGTTCGACATCTTCCGTGCTTGTACGGCCACAATGAAATTCAGTAAACCACTTTTTACCATTGAAATGGATGGTGCAGAGTCCCCATAGTATTCATCAAGCTTAGCCTTGGTTTGAGTGATTGCTTTTTTCTGCAAAAACTAATGCTTAATGAGCACAATATTCATTTTTCCCATTTTCTCCTCAAATCATGCGGTAGTCTGCTATCAATGGCTGTCAAACACAAACTAAATGATGCAACTTGTTCAAATTTTGACAGGAGTCAACTGACAGGTGCCTCTTGACAGGAGCAGTGATGCCCTTTCAGTTAAGAGGCGGGAAATTCAAAAAGTCACGGACTTATTGACCCGCCCTCGTAGTTATGGTTTGTATTGAGAAGATTTTGACTAGGTTAAAGTTGAGGAGGAACTTCTTAATTCACTTCAAACTTTAGTGTCAAAAAAGTATAGTGACAAGTTATAGGTATTTTAAAAATCATTCCTTATCAAGAAAGTCAATTTTGAAAGTGCTTCTAAAACTGTAGCTCACTGATATATTACACTACTTAGAACCAAGGTTTTCAATGCTGTTTAGAACATATGTCTTCCATGACTCCTCAAGGGTTATTCTCTACACACATCACTTTCTTTACATCAGGGCTGTCCAACTTCTACCAGACCTGTGGCCGGAATTCTGGTCACTGATGACCTGGGGGGCTGAAGGGTCTGCCCCTGCCCCAGCTCCGCCCCCGCCCCGGCACCACCCCCGGCTCCGCCCCACCCCTCCCCCGGCTCCAATTTACTTACATAAGGGGCATCCATACAGTCAAATATAATCTTTTACTAAGGGGAACTGCAGGGTGGGAATTCATAAGGGGCATGCATACAGTCAAATATAATCTTTTACTAACATTAAATGCAGGGTGGGCATTCAAAAGGGGCATCCATACAGTCAAATATAATCTTTTACTAAGGGGAACTGCAGGGTGGGCATTCAAAAGGGGCATCCATACAGTCAAATATAATCTTTTACTAACATTAAATGCAGGGTGGGCATTCAAAAGGGGCATCCATACAGTCAAATATAATCTTTTACTAAGGGAACTGCAGGGTGGGCATTCAAAAGGGGCATCCATACAGTCAAATATAATCTTTTACTAACATTAAATGCAGGGTGGGCATTCAAAAGGGGCATCCATACAGTCAAATATAATCTTTTACTAACATTAAATGCAGGGTGGGCATTCAAAAGGGCATCCATACAGTCAAATATAATCTTTTACTAACATTAAATGCAGGGTGGGCATTCAAAAGGGGCATGCATACAGTCAAATATAATCTTTACTAACATTAAATGCAGGGTGGGCATTCAAAAGGGGCATCCATACAGTCAAATATAATCTTTTTACTAACATTAAATGCAGGGTGGGCATTCAAAAGGGGCATCCATACAGTCAAATATAATCTTTTACTAACATTAAATGCAGGGTGGGCATTCAAAAGGGGCATGCAGACAGTCAAATATAATCTTTTACTAACATTAAATGCAGGGTGGGCATTCAAAAGGGGCATGCAGACAGTCAAATATAATCTTTTACTAACATTAAATGCAGGGTGGGCATTCAAAAGGGGCATGCATACAGTCAAATATAATCTTTTACTAACATTAAATGCAGGGTGGGCATTCAAAAGGGGCATCCATACAGTCAAATATAATCTTTTACTAACATTAAATGCAGGGTGGGCATTCAAAAGGGCATCCATACAGTCAAATATAATCTTTTACTAACATTAAATGCAGGGTGGGCATTCAAAAGGGGCATCCATACAGTCAAATATAATCTTTACTAACATTAAATGCAGGGTGGGCATTCAAAAGGGGCATGCAGACAGTCAAATATAATCTTTTACTAACATTAAATGCAGGGTGGGCATTCAAAAGGGGCATCCATACAGTCAAATATAATCTTTTACTAACATTAAATGCAGGGTGGGCATTCAAAAGGGGCATCCATACAGTCAAATATAATCTTTTACTAACATTAAATGCAGGGTGGGCATTCAAAAGGGGCATGCAGACAGTCAAATATAATCTTTTACTAACATTAAATGCAGGGTGGGCATTCAAAAGGGGCATGCAGACAGTCAAATATAATCTTTTACTAACATTGAATGCAGGGTGGGCATTCAAAAGGGGGCATCCATACAGTCAAATATAATCTTTACTAACATTAAATGCAGGGTGGGCATTCAAAAGGGGCATGCAGACAGTCAAATATAATCTTTTACTAACATTAAATGCAGGGTGGGCATTCAAAAGGGGCATGCATACAGTCAAATATAATCTTTTACTAACATTGAATGCAGGGTGGGCATTCAAAAGGGGCATCCATACAGTCAAATATAATCTTTTACTAACATTAAATGCAAGGTGGGCATTCAAAAGGGGCATCCATACAGTCAAATATAATCTTTTACTAACATTAAATGCAGGGTGGGCATTCAAAAGGGGCATCCATACAGTCAAATATAATCTTTTACTGAGATAAAATGCAGGGATAAAAAATTAAATTATTTTAATTTAATATTAAATATATTTAATTCCATCCTCCCCTCCCCCCATTTTTAATTTATTTATTTATTTATTTATTTATTATTCGGGCTTCTATGCCGCCGACTCCCTGAGGCTCGCGGCGGCTTACAGGAGCCGAAGGGTACAGTAAAATACAGGCAATAAGCAGTTAAAAACAATTAAAAACAACAGCAGTACAGTAATTAATAACACAGTTAAAACAATGAACATCATCCTCAGAAGAACGAATAGATGGCGGGGCATGGGCAGGACTTACTCACCAAAGGCCTGCTTAAACAGGTATGTTTTACAGGCCCGTCTAAACGGGAGCAAGTCCTTCATAGCCCGAGTTCCGGCCGGGAGGGCGTTCCACAGCGTAGGTGCTATGACAGAGAACGCCCTCCGGCGGGTAGCAGTCAGCCTTGCGAGTTTAGCTGAAGGTATCTCCAGGAGATTGGAGTCCTCAGACCGAAGTGATCTCGGAGGGCAATATGGGGTGAGACGGTCCCTCAAATACGCTGGCCCCAGGCCGTGTAAGGCCTTAAAGGTGAGGACCAACACTTTGAAGGTGATCCGGTGCTCAATTGGCAGCCAGTGCAGATCCTGCAAAACAGGTGTTATGTGGGCGCCAGCTGGCGTGCCAGACAGGAGCCGGGCGGCAGTGTTCTGCACTAGCCTGAGCTTCCGGGTCACCGACAGAGGAAGGCCAACGTAGAGCGCGTTGCAGTAATCCAGCCTTGAGATGACTGTGGCTTGGATCACCGTTAAATATATTTAAATATATTTAAATATATTTAATTCCATCCTCCCCTCCCCCCTTATTTTAATTTAATATTAAATATATTTAGTTCCATCCTCCCCTCCCCCCTTATTTTAATGTATCCCATCTCCCCTTATTTCATCTTTAAATATATTTAATTTTATATTTAATACATGAGGGGAGATGGGGGAGGGAATGAGGAGCCCCCTGAGGAGCCCTCTGCTTCGGCCTACTTTTTCCAAACGCGCAGGATCCAGGAGTACCCGGACGACGAGAGAGGCGATGACAGACTGAGTCGAAGAAGGTCCTAATCGCGTCTGTGGGCCTCAGCGATCCAGTAGTAGAGTAGCCGAAGAGTATCGCGAGAATACGCAATCCACACGGGATTTCGCTGTCAACGCCGGCGTGATCTCGCGTTGACAGCAAAATCCTGTGTGGATTGCGTATTCTAGCGATACTTGCTCCGAACCCGGAAGTAGGTATTTTTTATTTAAAAAATTATTATTTATTTTATTTTTCAATTTTTGTTTTTTATTTAAAAGCTTAGGGGGCCGCAGGGAAGGGGCTGGGGGGCCGTATACGGCCCGCAGGCCGCCGGTTGGACAGCCCTGCTTTACATCATTGAAATATATTTCCTCCTCCCTGAAATAAAACAGGTGACAATATTAAGGATTTCTATAGCAAAATGGTTGACAATCTTTATTTAACACTTCTGCCCTACCCCTGTGAGGTAGGTCACTTAGGATGAGAGATAATGAGTTGCTTAAGGCCACCTGGTAAATCTGTGAATGACTGTGCATAGGTAATATAATCTAATCACACAGAGCTTTAATATAAACTTGGATCTGTGTGAAAATGCAGGATTTTCAACATTTATAACAAGAAAAGGATAAGCATTAGAGCCGAAATCATTATTCACAGTGAACGCTGATGAATTTCACAGATTAAGAATGAGAGAATTCAGATAAGCCAAATGAATGCAGCAGAACTACAGAATGTTACGTTCCTAAGGCGCGAAGGGTGATTAAGACTCTGAAATATGTATAAGTTTAATGATAAAAGTTTCCACTTTCAATCTTCCTGACACTCACCAGCCTTGATCCCTACTTAGAAATGGGCTGGCAGTGCCAATTTCTCCTAAATTTCAGGCAGGAGTTTTTTCAAACCCTGAATGGAGAATATTCAAATTTTCTTGTCTAGAGTAATAAAAAATATATTCACATGTCTAGAATTTTTTTAAAAAAAACATTATGATTATCATGACTACTACTATTATTAGATTCTCTTATTTATTTATTATTAGCTTAGTTACTAGGCCTGTTTTATCACGGAAAAAACTGCTTCAAAACTCACTTTGGATGTAGGGGGAGCTAGCGCCTCTTGTCTGATAGACTTCCGAAGTTTTCAGCGGTTTTGTCTTGTTTTTGTATAAATTTTGTCTTGTTTTTGTATAAATTTCCCTATTTTCAACAATGTAACTGTTTTCTGAGCAGAAAGAAAGTTACCACAAGAAAAAAAAAACATGTTTTACAATGCAGAAAAAAATATTCTGTAATATTTCAAGGTGTTCAGATATTGGGAGAAAATTGTGCAAGATATTCTTCCTGAGGGAGTTTTCTGTTTTTTTAAACAACAACAACAAATTGGAGAACACATATTATTGAATGTTCTTTTCTTCTCTGCTTCTGATGATTGTTTTGGAGGACCAACAGATCCAATTCAGTAGCTTGAGAGGTGATTTTGAAGTTGTACGCTGAGAAAGCAGGCATGTAGCCAGGGGGGGGGGCTAAGGGGGCTTCAGCCCCCCCCTGAAATTCTCTGGGTGGTCCGTGAAAAGGCCTTACTGGTACATTATTTAAACCAGTCTTTCTCAACCAGTGTGCCGTGGCACACTAGTGTGCTGTGACGGACCTCCTGCAGTGCCGCGAGAAAAGCTCTCTGCCCCCCTTCCTCCCCCCTCCTGCTGAACACCTGCTGCTTGGGGGAGGAGGAAGGGCCGGGCAGTGGTGAAGAAAAAGAAGAAGGGACCGGGGCGCCGCCTCCTTCGGCCGTTTCCCCAGCCAGCCTCCAATCCGCCATGACTCCCACCATGACTCTCGCCCCTCGCTCACTGAAGCCGCGTGGAGAAGCCCCGCCCACTGAAGTCCGTCCACCGCTTATGCTCCTCCTCTGTAGGAGAGCTGAAGCTGGGGGGAGGGGCGGGGCATGGCGCGGCCTGGCTCTGCCCCTCCCCGGCCGGCACTCCAGCAGCTGCTCCAGCCTTGAGGGGACAGTGCTAAGCCAGCATTGTGCTAGCTCTGGCACCGCTGGCTTGGCACTGCCCCCTCAAGGCTGGAGCAGCTGCTGGGAGAGGTGAAGCCGGGGGTAGGGAGCGGGGCATGGTGCAGCCTGGCTCCGCCCCTCCCCGGCTTCGGCACTCCCAGCAGCTGTTCCCCGCAGGCCACCAACCCCCAGCCGGTCGTTACTGTGTTAGAGTGTCGTTTTGTGTCATTTTGGTTGGTGGTGTGCCCCCAGATTTTTTTAATGTTAAAAGTGTGCCACGGCTCAAAAAAGGTTGGGAAACACTGATTTAAACTGTTATGTCTATTCATATCATGATCTGATCACCATGCTCATTGTATCCCACATTAATGGGGTTATTGGGATAACAATACAAAAGGTTTGCTAGGGTAGACCCTCTCCCACCCAGTCTCAGCCCCGAACCAAACTCAGCCCCCCTGAATCAAAATCCTAGCTACGGCCCTGTGAGAAAGAATTCGGTCTCTGCTGAATGCTGGTGTTTTCTATAATCCATGATCACGAGGAGACCTTCAATTCACAAAACGGGTAATCTTGATCCAGTTTACTGGTTTTAAGACTATAACTCATTAATTCAACTTCAAGCCATTGCCACTATTGCATTGAAGGAATATATTTACCAATGGTAGCCTAAAGTATTTAAAAGTTGTCTTTCGCCTCCAGCTCTTTCATATGCAATTGCAATCATTTCCATTCCTGGGAAGCTCATCTGGAGAGCTGCAGGCATTTTTTTCTCATCAGAGTTCAAATGTTCTTTTTGTGGTGTGCTATAGAAAAATGCCAAGATAGGAAAACAGCCCTGCTGATCTAATTTTTGAAGGGGGAGTTGGGGGTAAAGAAAAAACTGTAAGAAAGAGGTCAGCATTTTTCTTTTTTACCTAGAGAAGCTCAATATATCTCTTTCTAGCCATGACTTGTATCTATAAACTAGAAGATAAATGAGTTGTTATATTCTTCTCAAGAGTGGAGAAAATACTTCTAATTTAGGTTCTGCTGCATATGAAGGTCAGCACACAAAGGTTCAAACATATCCAAACTGAAAAATAAATACTGCATGGAAATATGGCACACACATATATATACATGATTTGGCTAAGAATCATATTTGGAGATGTGATGAGGTGGTTATTTATGTGTAAATACAGGTACTATATGTTAATCACATGTTTGTTTATGTATTTAGAAGGAACATTCTTTAGAAGCTGCAGAGAGTGAGCCGTAGAATGTTCGCAGCAGCAGGCTTTAGGCAGAGGTTGTTGCCATGACAACAGAGGCCCCTCTGGCTTTAGAATGTTCAGTTTGAATTTGACAGTTGGAGAATGTCAGTTGGCCAGCAGCTGTGACCAGAGTTAGTGGGGAATTAGCAGTTGCTGAAGCTGCAAGCTGTCTGTAGGAGCTGCAGTGTACAGTTCAGTTCTGTGTGTGGGTTGAGGGAAACCCAAGTGTGTGGGACAGAGTTTAGTCCCAGGGTTGAGAGTAACCCAGTATTAAGTAGTTACTTGTGATAGTAACTGTATCAGGGGAAACCCCCAGTGTTACATTGTTTAAAATTGCAAGTCTGTACCTCTTCGGAGTTTTGAAACCACCTTAGCTTTGAGCCCATTTGTGTAAAATAAACTGTTAAACACTTTCAACACTACATCTGTGCAAGTCGTTTGTTCACAAAGACTCTCACATCCAGTGGTCAAGCATTGACAAATGGTGGCAGCAAGTTAATAATAAAGAGAAGGAAAACCGTGATAACTGGTGGCTGTCCTACCACACAGTTTTTAAAAGTCAAGAAGTAGTCTGCGTGGTTTCAGACTTCGTCACATTTGGTGGCAGTGGTCAGTCATCCACAGTGATTCCAGTACGAGGTTAGGAACCTCTTCACATTTGGTGGCAGCGGTGGGATTAAAGGATAGCCTGCCCTGCCACAGTACTACACGGTTCACTCAGTTTGGTGTGCAAATAAACGAAGATCGACGCTAGCCTTCGGCGGCGTTTACTTCGCATCGTCACAGGAGATGTGAATGCGATGTTTGTTGGTGCATGCTGTTCACACAGATGGGACAATCATTTTGGTCAAGAAACGTGAGTAGTCCTCTTTGAAAAAATAGGTCCAAATGAATTTCAAGAATTTTATAATCCACTGCAACTTTCCCCAATTCATACCCATCTCCACCACTTCCAGCTTTGACCAACCTATGAGAAGCAACCCTAAATGGTCCTTTGTCATGTCATTAACCAGTGTGCCCCACCCACTTTCCTCCCAAAGTCAATGAAACTGTTGAAAGGGACTTCCTCCATGACTATGGAGAGGAAAATGTACTTTGGGTAGCTCCATAGGCACTTTCCTCCTCCTTTCCCTGTGTGATGGTGGAAAGGGTGGCAGAGCAATGTGAGTTGCCACGCCTTACTGCCATCTGATATGGAGGGAAAGGGTGCCAGCACACCCTGTCCCATCCCCTCCATGTGATGAGGGGAAGAGGGAGGGCACTCAGAGTGCCATGAGCCACCCCGTGCACATTCCCTTTCACCAGCAATTGCCAGTGCAACAGCATGGCACCGAGTGAACAGCGTGATCAGCAGCATGGCTGGCAATGTCACCGGGCATTCTCGCCTTGCTCCGCTCTTTTTCATCTGCTGCTGAAGTTGGCTTAACTCCGTGAATCCGCTTCACCTCTGGGTCTCTTGATTACTTCGTCAAACTGGGGAGCATTCTCAAGCCACCCTGCTGGAGCAACGATGGTGGAGATTGCTGGCCGTTGCCACCGCCATTACTGCCTAGAGGACGCCACTGCTGGAGGACATTACCGCTGACTGACTGATGAGGCTGTCTCCTAGCTGCTCCTGAGCTGAATCTGTTTTGCTTATTCCACCATTCTAGTGCTGACCCACAGCAGCTTCCCGTCTTTTCTATTTTACAGAAGAGTTTTGTGGGATCGCTCTATTGCCATGGGTAAGGACGTGACTGACAACCTCTATTTTGGTCAGCGTTTAATTGCCACAGAGGCCAAACAGTGTGACCACCATTGCGGTGATATCATTGAATTAGCAGGGTTGTGATTATATTGCGACACAAGGCTTGTGGTCTCTGCTGTGTAATATATATGCTATCAGACTAATGCTCCCTGCCACACTAGGTCCTCTTCCATTATTGTTGGTTTTCCCTTTATCATTATCTGTGGACCTGGACTATTTCTTGGGGGGGGGGTTTCTGGGTTTTTGGGGGGTTGGTAACTCAATTTACTTATTGTCAGTCCTGAACCCTTAGGGACTGGTTTAAAAGATGTACAATAGGAATAGGCACTGAGGAATCTTTGCACTAAAACACTTTAATCTCGATCCAAACTGATATCTATTGGCAACCCAACACTTAGTTTTGCGACGTTTGTACATACTTCCAGCACTTTGATGTACTTCTTGCACTTTACTGATTTGTTAATTTTTAATCTGTGCCCATGCTGCTCCCTGCCCCCACTGCACTTAGCATTTTTGTTTGCACTTTGTGGGGATTGGGGAGGGCTGGAGGGGGGTTGGTGGATGGAGGAGGGGGGAGGGGGATAATTGGGGAGGATTACCTATTTTTAATGGGGTGTTGCACCGTAGACCTGAAGGACCCCTCAGTAAACCACTTGAAACAAGCCGTGGTTAAATGCTTTATTTAGAATAATGAATAAAGTAAAGAGGCTAGGATTATAGTCTAGTGATGCTTTCAAGCATCAATAGATAGCAGCACAATTGTCCAAAAGTAAGCAGGGTTGCAAGGCAATAGTCCGAAGAGAGCAGGATAAAATAAGAGTCTTGATGCCCCAATGGGCTAATCCAAAAGAGAAGTTCTTGGCACAAAAGCTTGGCAAACAGAGTCCATACTAGAAGGCCCAAGGCCCAGGCAGAGTTCTGTGGAGACTTGGCTTGAAAACTGAACGTTGGCGAAAGATGGCAACCATCTTTGAGACCTGGCTTAAATAGGTCTCACAGGCTTTGAAGTTACGACGCACTGGGATGTCGGAACTTGTTCTCATAACAGTTCTCCAGCTGGGCCTTCTCAGGCCTTCCGCATGGGAATGGTATGCCCATCCAATTAGCATTAGCACCTGGGCGATTGGGAGTCACCCCGTCTCCAGCTATCCCTCGGTCCTTATCAGCCTGCGCTGGAGCTGAGCGGTTTCTGGCCTTGAACACTGAATGAACTTTGGGCTTCTGTAGCATCTTGTCTCTAGGCTTTACAGACCTCTCTGAGACTGGGGATTTAACATGGCGTTGGTCTTGCTGAGGGCCTGGGGCAGGCTGGGGTGTGACATGGGGATCGAGTAATCCAGGGCTGCCCAACCCCAGCCCCATCCCTTCGGCCCCCTAAGCTTTTTAATTAAAAATAAAAAATAAATTAAATTAAAATATTTTTAAAAATTACCCACTTCCAGGTTTCGAGCAAGTATCGCGAGACTACGGAAGCCACACGGGATTTTGCTCTCAACACGAAATCTCGCCTGCGTTGAGAGCGAAATCCCATGTGGCTTCCATAGTCTCGCGATACTCCTGTTGCCGAAATCTCGGCTACTTAATCCCTGCGGCCCACGCAGACGTGATTTGAACCTTCCCGGCTGCTGCCTCGGTCGGTCGTCGCCTCTGCTCGTGGTCCAGCTGCTCCTGGATCCTTCGCGTTTGGGAAGGTAGGCTAACCTTTATGTTATTATTATGTAATTGTGTATTTGAATGCCCACCCTGCATTTAATGTTAGTAAAATATTATATTTGACTGTATGGATGCCCCTTTTGAATTCCCACCCTGCATTTAATGCTAGTAAAATATTATATTTGACTGTATGGATGCCCCTTTGAATTCCCACCCTGCATTTTATCTCAGTAAAAGATTATATTTGACTGTATGCATGCCTCTTATGAGTAGTAAGCCGGGGGCGGGGGCAGGGGCAGAGCCGGGGCGGAGCCAGGGACGGAGGCAGACCCTACGGCCCCCCAGGCCATCAGTGACCGGAATTCAGGCCCCTGGGCCGGTAAAAGTTGGACAGCCCTGGAGTAATCCAAACAACGAAAACTGTGTCACAAAGAAGAAAAGATGGTTATTTGGAGGAAGGGGGAGTGTCGCTAGCTGGGCTCCCCCCATAGAATATGGGGGAAGGGGAGATACAGGGAGACCATTAATTCGGTCTAGGAAATGAGAGAGTACATTAGTAGTTCCAAATCAGTCTCCTGATTTGGTAAGACTGGGTACCCAGGATGGCGATCCCTCTGGATTAAAGGTGGTGCTGTTAAACGGCAGGTCTGTCAATGGAAAAACATCTTTCATCCAGGATTTAATTCTGGATGAGTGGGCAGACCTGGTGTGCATTATGGAGACCTGGCTGAACGAGGCTGGAGGTGTATATCTGACCCAGCTTTGTCCACCAGGGTTCTGCGTGCAGCATCATCCAAGATCTGGAGGGCGAGGAGGCAGAGTTGCAGTGGTCTATAGGGATTTCATCTCCCTGACCAGGTGCCCCATCCCGCAGTCAACCATTCTCAAATAGACTGTGAAGAACTTTCACAGACTATTTGAGAATTTTTCATATAGATACAGAACCAAATCTGAATGGATAAACCTCAGAAGTTTCAACACATGCCAAAACATACTAAACAAACATAAACAGGACAACCTTGGGTGGTTCATCATCTCTAGCACTGGAATACTTTCTGTTGGTTCCTTTAGACAATAACCTCAGACCATATGACACCAGTAGGACCAGCTACATGATGGACACTACCAATTTCCTGTAGAAATTACAGACCCTTCACAACCATCCAGGGAACATCATTTCAGTCACTGTAGATGTGGAATCCACATACACCAACATCCCACTCATGACACTCATGACATCCTACTAGTTTCAACAACTTTCACCACACTATCTCCTTCTGTCAGGTGCTATCATCAGAATGAATCCACTTTCTGGAGACCTCTGCAGAGCTTCACAGTGGACATCTGGACACCATACTATATTGCAAACTTACTGAGCAGATCATGCCTCCATCACCAAATCCATACATTGCAAAGAAGTGCTTTGATACAATCACATCTGCTCTATTGCAAAAGACGGGGGCTCCAAACTCATGACATTAACACTATATGAAGAAAAAAAATCAAACAAACAAATCAACAACACAAGACCTGTCGTCAGGATTGATATATTACAGAAGAGTCAGGAGACAGTGGTATCAGAACCCCATTAGTGGTCACATGCAAATCCCAATTGAGGCCATTCAGACATATAATCAATGAGCTACAACCAACTCCGGACAATAATACTGTCCTCTAAAAGGCTCTTGGTGGCAGGTCTTTACTTGCTTAGAGGAACCTTCCCAATCTCAAACAGTGATGGAGTGATAGAGGTCCCCGATCTCCCCTTTGCGCATGCACTTTAAAGATGCGCCTGTGCAGGGAGAGGGTGAGCTGGCTTGTCACGTGCGCATGGCTGGGATCTTCGTGCGCCGCAGCACATGCTACCATATCTTTTCACTGTGGTTGAGTACAGGGAGAGGGTGGGCCAGCCGGTGCGTGCGCATAGCCAGGATCTTAGCGCGTCACTGTGTGTGCCACCAGATCTCTTCGCCGCGGTTGAGGTCACTTCCTTCTGAGCTGGTGCTGTTAAGGAGGAGGAGGGCCCCCTCCATGGCTCTTCCAAGTGGCTGGGGCACTGCCTACTGCTCTGCATGAATGTCAGGAGGTGGATCCATGTGTCAGGGGCTTCCCCTGACTCCCCCTAGCCCATGAGCAGAGCACATTCACGGTCTGCCTCAACCCCGGCAGCTCTCCCCGCTCGAGGAGAAGCCCGGATTTGATGGGGCTGGACAGGAATTATTCACCTTCTCCTCTGGCATCACCGCCAGAGGACAGGAGGAACTGAAAATACGGGGCATGTGACAACCCTATCTAAGAGCCAGATGAAATCATCAAAAGAGCCACATGTGGCTCGCGAGCCATAGGTACATAACCCATGTGCTAGAGGATAAATGGACATAAATCAAACATAAGAAATTAGAATAGGTAAAAACCAGCTGCAAAACATTTCAATCTTCCTGAACTTTCCATCTTTGATACCAAAACAGTTATTCTTGAACAAGAAAAAATAGTTATCATCACAGCCTCACAGAAGCTCTCTTGACTAGTCTATTGGTTCCCAATCAGCATCACACTATCTTTCAATTACTCCTTCCACCACTCATATAGCTATTTATTCACCCTGGCTTTGGGCAACATCTTTCCTCCTCTTTTTTCCTCTTTGTTTCCCAAGAAGCGTCATTAAAACTGTATGTGTCATCTGATCACCATATCCACGAGTCTTGCATTTCTATGGCTAGTCATAGATATAAATCTGCCTATAAAGCTCTGCTCCTAGACACCTCACTCCATGAATCTAAGAAAGCACAATTAAAGCATGTTTAAGAAAAACTCATTTTCATGATGCCTGAGGATTTTCAGCTATGTTTGGATGGTCTGGATTGACTGGACACATGAGCCAAGATGCAGCAGGTATGTGCTAGATCTGGGGCAGCTCCAGGACACAAATGTCCAAGGTTAACGTACCCCATGTAGTAGTGCCTCTCTTCTTTGGAGGTTTATTCTACAAACTTATTTCTCTCGATCAATCTTGAAAGCGCTTTCAGATCCCTTTGCATATTCATAAAGGTTTGAGAGCCATGGAGATAAATATGACTGGCAAGCTGATATGGGAGAAAATATTGTAAATCTAATCCTTGTCACTCTCCCTTTGCATTCTGGCCGGTCTCTCTATAATCAACCTTTCAACTACTGCTCATACAAGAGTTGCTATGACTTGATCTTACCTGCAGCTTATGGTCTATAATTTGATGGCTTTATCAAAAGAGCAGGGCATATATAAAATGATTTTAATATGTTTTAATCTTATGATTTCATCTTTTAATATATGTGTTTTAATAGTTTTATGTTTTTCTCTTCTTGGCTTTTCTTCGCAAACAAAGATTCAGGAAATACTCATCCCAGGCTTTCTACAAGCGCGTTGATTCCTAAGAAGGCCAATCCGAGACAGGCAAGTCCAGTTGCAGAAAGCACAGCAGAAAGTCTTCTTGGGTGATGTTGTTTCCAAGTTGCGGTTCTTTCTGCGTTGTCGTTTCTCTTCGAGACATGTTCGACATGACTTCTCGAAAGAGGCCGCAACATTGTGGATAGTGTATCTCAGGGCTGTCCAACTGGCAGCCCTGGGGGCCTACACGGCCCCCAGCCTGTTGGCTCCATTTTAGCTATGCCCCCGGCCGCCATTTTTATTTTATTTTTTTAAAAAGATTAAATGGCGGCCGGGAGGAGGCGGGGCAGGGAGGAGGAAGTGAGCCAGCTCCTCCTCCCTGCACCGCCATCTTTCCCTCTCTGCCGGCGCCCGATGCAAACCGGTTTGCATTGGCTCTGGCGAGAAAGGACAAGAGGCGGTGCAGGAGGAGGAAGAGCTAGCTCCTCCTCCTGCACTGCCCTCTTCTTCCCTCTCTCTCCGGGAGCCAATGCCTTGGAAGGGAGGGGGTCCCTGCGGCGTCTCCTCCTTCAGGCATCACGGCAGCGGCGAAAACTCCCCGCCAGCCTGGATGGCTGGCGGGGGAAGTGAGAAGCTCACTTCCCCACAAGCCTTCCAGGTTTGGGAAGGGTTTTTCACCCGGCACTCGAGACGCGAGTGCCGTGAAAACCTCTTCCTCGAGCCTGGAAGGCTGGCGAAAGGAGCGGCGCTTCTCGCTTCCCCACCAGCCATCAGGCTGGCAGGAGTTTCGCCCAACTCCGTGTCCCTCTGCTCAGAGAGACACAGGGCCGGGCAAAACCCTCCCGAAGCCTGGAAGCTGGCAGGGAAGCGTGCGGCTGCTCTGCTTCCCCACCAGCCATCAGGCTGGTGGGGGATTTAAGCCCAACTCCCGTGTCCCTCTGCTCAGAGAGACACAGGGCCGGGCAAAAACCACTCCCGAAGCCTGGAAGGCTGGCGGGGAAGCGAGTGGCGCTTCTCGCTTCCCCCACCAGCCATCCAGGCTTTGCGGAGAGGTTTCACTGGGTGACGTCAGGCTGGTGGCGTCAGGCGTCACCCCAGCCCTAACGTCACCCAGGAAAACCCTCCTGAAAATGGGTGGGCCGCGCAGGAGGCCGGCCACGACCCCGGGAGCGGCCACGCCCCTGGGAGTGGCCAAGCCCCCCCGCTCACTGATCACCTGCGGCCCCCCAGGTGATCCGTGACACTCTTCGCCCTTGGGCTGGAAGAAGTTGGACAGCACTGGTGTATCTCCATGCCTCGATGTGAGGCCAGGGTGGACCATTGTTTGGTGAAAAATCTGACCGAGCCTGAGATGCTGTTTCAGGAGTCCCTTATTTCTATTTTTAAGGTGCCTCTCTTGCGCTGACCCATGGCGAGTTCACCGTAGAGTAGGATCTTTGGGAGTGGTGGTCCTCCATCAGAGGGCGTGCCCTGCCCAGCGCAGCTGTGTTCTCAATAGCATGGCCTCAATGCTGCTGGTCCCTGCTTGCTCAAGGACAGCAACATTCATCACAAAGTCAGTCAGTATATATTTAGGATTGTACAAAGACAGCGCTGATGAAGCGTTCGAGTACGTAGGTGTTGGCGATAGGTGACCCATGTTTTAGACCCATAGGCGAATAGACAGTACGATAGCTCTGTACACACTGATTTTTCGTGTTTTGCCTCTGGTGTTTTTGTTACTCAGACTCTTTGTGAAGCCTTCCGAATGCCTTTGCTAATCTGTGACCTATCTCTTTATCGATCTTGGAGTCTGAAGAGATGATGCTTCCCAGAGTAAGTGAACTACTGAATGGACTTAAGCACAGATTTGCCTATGCTGGCGTGGGGATGATGGTGTTCTTCCTGTAGTGCGGGCTGGTAGAGAACTTCTCTTTTCTTCAGGCTGACTTCAGCCCAAACCGCTCTGCAGCTGTTGCAAAAGCAGGATGTGAGGTGCTGCAGGGCTGCTTCTGTATGGGCGACAAGGGCAGCATTTTTAATCCATGTACTTTAACCATGTTGTACCCTTCCTCAAGCCTTGCAGGTAAAAAATTACACCACCAGCACCATCATGTACACATTTTCCTAAGGCCAAGATAGTCCCAGAACAACCTGTTTGTCTGTCTTTTTAGTCAAACATGACTGGATAAAGGGATGTAAAACCAATCATGAATCTTTCAAAGGATGCTTTTCTTTTCTATCCTTTTAAAAAAATCATTACATTTTCTCAGTTCAAGTTTATGAACCCTCTGAAGACAATTTTACTTTATTTAACAAGCCATTTTTAGGCATTGCTTCCCCCCCCCCCTCCATTGGGAGTATCAACTATATCTTTACATTCCAACATTGGTACATATTCATTCATTTTTAATCAGAAGCAGTTATGACCTAAAACTTGAACATAGTGAAACTTGACCATGTAAACATTGAGAATTCCTACTATCATCATTATTTATTTAATTGGTTTTCTTTTTGACTGAGTTATAGTGGCAAAAGGGAAAAAAAATTAGAAATGTTAGGCAACATATATTGAACTTGCTATTCTGACAAAAAAGGCAACAGCCTGAGAAAATAAAAGTTAAAAAAAATATATACCACATTAAGTAAAGTTAAAGGTTTCCCTGACATTAAGTCTAGTCATGTGCCACCAGAGGCCTAGTAACACAAATTACTGCTCTGGAAATAATTTTAGACCCTGGAGACTTGTTGAGTATTAATAACTCATAGCACCAAAGAAAAGTAAATCTAGATATGCCTTTTAAGTCATGATAACATGACATATCAGGATAAAAATCTCTCCATTGATTATGAAATGTAATAATCTTTAAAATAAACTATTGCTTTAAATCTAGGGGAGAAGAGTCAGGAGACAGTGGTATCAGAACCCCATTAGTGGTCATCACATGCAAATCCCAATTGAGGCCATTCAGACATATATAATCAATATTACAACCAACTCCGACAATAATACTGTCCTCTCTAAAAGGCTCTGGTGGCAGGTCTTTACTTGCTTAGGAGGAACCTCCCAATCTCAAACAGTGATGGAGAGATGTCCCCTGATCTCCCCTTGCGCATGCATCTCAAAGATGCGCTTTCAGATCCCTTTGCATATTCATAAAGGTTTGAGAGCCATGGAGATAAATATGACTGGCAAGCTGATATGGGAGAAAATATTGTAAATCTAATCCTTGTCACTCTCCCTTTGCATTCTGGCCGGTCTCTCTATAATCAACCTTTCAACTACTGCTCATACAAGAGTTGCTATGACTTGATCTTACCTGCAGCTTATGGTCTATAATTTGATGGCTTTATCAAAGAGCAGGGCATATATAAAATGATTTTAATATGTTTTAATCTTATGATTTCATCTTTTAATATATGTGTTTTAATAGTTTTATGTTTTTCTCTTCTTGGCTTTTCTTCGCAAACAAAGATTCAGGAAATACTCATCCCAGGCTTTCTACAAGCGCGTTGATTCCTAAGAAGGCCAATCCGAGACAGGCAAGTCCAGTTGCAGAAAGCACAGCAGAAAGTCTTCTTGGGTGATGTTGTTTCCAAGTTGCGGTTCTTTCTCGTTGTCATTTCTCTTCGAGACATGTTCGACATGACTTCTCGAAAGAGGCCGCAACATTGTGGATAGTGTATCTCAGGGCTGTCCAACTGGCAGCCCTGGGGCCTTACACGGCCCCCCAGCCTGTTGGCTCCGGCCCCAGCTATGCCCCCGGCCGCCATTTTTATTTTATTTTTTTAAAAGATTAAATGGCGGCCGGGGGAGGGCGGGGCAGGAGGAGGAGTGAGCCAGCTCCTCCTCCCTGCACAGCCATCTTTCCCCTCTCTCGCCGGCGCCGATGCAAACCGGTTTGCATTGGCTCTGGCGAGAAAGGGCAAGGGGCGATGCAGGGGAGGAGGAAGAGCTGGCTCCTCCTCCCTGCACTGCCCTCTTCTTCCCTCTCTCTCCGGGCCAATGCCTTGGAAGGGAGGGTCCCCTGCGGCGTCTCCCTCCCTTCCAAGGCATCACGGCAGCGGCGAAAACTCCCCCGCCAGCCTGGATGGCTGGCGGGGGAAGTGAGAAGCGGCGCTCACTTCCCCCCACAAGCCTTCCAGGTTTGGGGAAGGGTTTTCACCGCACTCGAGACGCGAGTGCCGGGTGAAACCCTCTCGAAAACCTGGAAGGCTGGCGGGGAAAGCGAGCGGCGCTTCTCGCTCCCCCACCAGCCATCCAGGCTGGCAGGGAGCCGCCCAACTCCCGTGTCCCTCTGCTCAGAGAGACACAGGAGCCGGGCAAAAACCCTCCCCGAAGCCTGGAAAGCTGGCAGGAAAGCGTCGGCGCCGCTTCCCCACCAGCCATCCAGGCTGGTGGGGAGTTACCCAACTCCCGGGTCCCTCTGCTCAGAGAGACACAGGAGCCGGGCAAAAACCCTCCCCGAAGCCTGGAAGGCTGGCGGGGAAAGCGAGTGGCGCGTCTCGCGTCCCCCACCCGCCATCCAGGCTTGCGGAGGGTTTCTGGAGATGACGTCAGGCTGGGTGACGTCAGGCGTCACCCAGCCTAACGTCACCCAGGAAAACCCTCCTGAAAATGGGTGGGCCGCGCAGGAGGCCGGCCACGACCCCGGGAGCGGCCACGCCCCTGGGAGGGCTGACCCCGCTCACTGATCACCCAAGCCCCCCAGGTGATCAGTGACACTTCTTCCGGCCCTTGGGCTGGAAGAAGTTGGACAGCACTGGTGTATCTCCATGCCTCCCGATGTGAGGCCAGGGTGGACCATTGTTGGTGAAAAATCTGACCGAGCCTGAGATGCTGTTTCAGGGAGTCCTTATTTCTATTTTTAAGGTGCCTCTCTTGCGCTGACCCATGGCGAGTTCACCGTAGAGTAGGATCTTTGGGGAGGGGTGGTCCTCCATCCGAGAGACGTGCCCTGCCCAGCGCAGCTGTGTTCTCAATAGCATGGCCTCAATGCTGCTGGTCCCTGCTTGCTCAAGGACAGCAACATTCATCACAAAGTCAGTCCAGTATATATTTAGGATTGTACAAAGACAGCGCTGATGAAAGCGTTCGAGGAGTCGTAGGTGTTGGCGATAGGTGACCCATGTTTTAGACCCATAGAGGCGAATAGACAGTACGATAGCTCTGTACACACTGATTTTCGTGTTTTGCCTCTGGTGTTTGTTACTCCAGACTCTTTTGTGAAGCCTTCCGAATGCCTTTGCTAATCTGTGACCTATCTCTTTATCGATCTTGGAGTCTGAAGAGATGATGCTTCCCAGGTAGGTGAACTACTGAATGGACTTAAGCACAGATTTGCCTATGCTGACGTGGGGATGATGGTGTTCTTCCTGTGGTGCGGGCTGGTAGAGAACTTCTCTTTTCTTCAGGCTGACTTCCAGCCCAAACCGCTCTGCAGCTGTTGCAAAGCAGGATGTGAGGTGCTGCAGGGCTGCTTCTGTATGGGCGACAAGGGCAGCATTTTAATCCATGTACTTTAACCATGTTGTACCCTTCCTCAAGCCTTGCAGGTAAGAAAAATTACACCACCAGCACCATCATGTACATTTTTCCTAAGGCCAAAGATAGTCCCAGACAACCTGTTTGTCTGTCTTTTTAGTCCAAACATGACTGGATAAAGGGATGTAAAACCAATCATGAATCTTTCCAAAGGATGCTTTTCTTTTCTATCCTTTTAAAAAAAAAATCATTACATTTTCTCAGTTCAAGTTTATGAAACCTCTGAAGACAATTTTACTTTATTTAACAAGACATGTTTAGGCAATGCTTCCCCCCCCCCTCCATTGGGAGTATCAACTATATCTTTACATTCCAACATTGGTACATATTCATTCATTTTTAATCAGAAGCAGTTATGACCTAAAACTTGAACATAGTGAAACTTGACCATGTAAACATTGAGAATTCCTACTATCACATCATTATTTATTTAATTGGTTTTCTTTTTGACTGAGTTATAGTGGCAAAAAGGGAAAAAAAGAATTAGAAATGTTAGGCAACATATATTGAACTTGCTATTCTGACAAAAGGCAACAGCCTGAGAAAATAAAAGTTAAAAAAAATATGTACTACATTAAGTAAAGTTAAAGGTTTCCCCTGACATTAAGTCTAGTCATGTGCCACCAGGGGGCCTAGTAACACAAATTACTGCTCTGGAAATAATTTTAGACCCTGGAGACTTGTGAGTGATAATAACTCATAGCACCAAAGAAAAGTAAATCTAGATATGCCTTTTAAGGTCATGATAACATGACATATCAGGATAAAAATCTCTCCATTGATTATGAAATGTAATAATCTTTAAAATAAACTATTGCTTTAAATCTAGGGGTCCCGGTGGTTCAGTGAGTTAAACCGCTGAGCTGTTGAATATGCTGACTGAAAGGTTGGTAGTTTGAATCTGGGGAGTGGGGTAAGCTCCCGCTGTTAGGACCAGCTTCTGCCAACCTAGAAGTTTGAAAACATGGAAATGTGTCTAGATCAGACCTGGGCACCTTGCGGCCCGCGGGCCAAATGCAGCCCGGGGCTCCCTCAAGTCTTCGTCCTGAAGAGAGGGAGGCAAACTCCCATTGGGGCGGCTACATGCAGAGCATGCCTTCGCCCTCCTGCTCCTCCTCGCTTCACTTCCTCCTCGCGCGCTCCCCCCTCCCTCTTGCCTCGCACTCTTTTCCTCCTTCTGTTTCCTGTCTTCCCTCCCTTTTTCCTTCTTTCCCTCTCTCCCTCCTTCCCTCTCTCTTTCCCCCTTTCATTCCTTCCCCCTTTCACCACATAAACGCAAGAGAGAAGGAGGGAAGAGTGCAGCGAGGGAGTGGGGGTGGGGCCAGAGCGGGAAAGGGGCGGGGACGAGGCCCACGGGGGGTGTCTTTCTCTCTTCTCTTCTCTTCTGCCTTTTTGGGTATACTGAGGATTTGTGCCAAGTTTGGTCCTGATCCATCATTATTTTGAGTCCACAGTGCTCTCTGGATGTAGGTGAACGACAACTCCCAAACTCAAGGTAAATGCCCAGCAAACCCTTTCAGTACTTTCTTTTGGTCTCATGAGAGTTCAGTGTGCCAAGTTTGGTTCAAGATGGTTGAATGGCCATCTGTGAGGAATGCTTTGATTGTGTTTTTCCCTTATGGCAGAAGGAGGTTGGACTGTATGGCCCTTAGAGGTCTCCTCCTACTCTAGGAACCTGTTGTTGTTGTTATCATCATCATTATTATTATTAGCAGAGGCTGAATGAATCATCATCATCATCATTATGAATAAATTCAGGGGCTTATACTCACATTTAGTTGAATTCAGTCATAAAATATATTATATGGCTTTCCCTGAAATACATTTCCAAATATTTTGCTTTTATGGCTCTCTGAGTCAAAAAGGTTCCCGACCCCTGATATAATGAATCACAAATTATAGAAATGTTCACATTTTGTTAACCATTGTTTTGTAAAATTTTAGTGAATAAATGTCATTTTTCCTATGACAACCTCTCTTTTTCATGGCTCATAACATATACTCTTATCAGTCTTATTAATATATCAAAAACACAATGTAGTGCCTTTTTATTATTATTAAAGAAATTCAATTGATATTATGTAGAATGTAGTTCAGCCTTTAGGTGCTGCCCTCCATAATATTTTTTGGCTCTCGTGTGGCCCCTTGGAAAAAATAATTGCCCACCCCTGGTCTCGATCAATAGGTGCTGCCTTGGTGGGAAGGTAATGGAGCTCCATGCAGTCATGCTGGCCACATGACCTTGGAGGCATCTACAGAAAATGCCAGCTCTTCGGCTTAGAAATGGAAATGAGCACCACCCCCCAGAGTAGGACATGACTAGACTTCATGTCAGGGGAAACCTAAACCTTTACTTATTGTTTTAAATATGTAAATAAATAGAGGGATAAATTCTGAGCCCAATGAGCATCACAATATATTGGAGGTTACCAATAAGGGGTTTTTTTTAATAGAACAAAATACTATATCCTGGGTGACAGGATATAAATATGTAATTATATTTTGTTTGTGAAAAATAATTTCAACCATCTAAAAAGATAATAAACAATACAATTTAAAACAACTAAAACATGTCTAAACAGTTTTAATTAATGTATTGTCAAAGGCTTTCATGGCTTTGGAATCACTGGGTTGTTGTGTATTTTCTGGGCTGTCTGGCCATGTTCCAGAAGAATTGTCTCCTGATGTTTCACCTGCATCTATGGCAGGCATCCTCAGAGGTTGTGAGGTCAAACTGTTTGGGAACATATCCGTACAGCCTGGAAAACATACAACCCAGTTTTAAATTATATTTATATATGAACTGAGTAAAATCAGTAGTCATTAAACCCTGTAATGCATTTTTTTCAGAGCATTCTAAAATGGGACACCATAGTCAAGAATACACGCCCTCTTGCTCACTTTTGACAAAGTCCCTCACCAAAGGCTCCTAAACAAGCTCTTCAGCCATGGAATCAGGGGACAGGTCTTGTCCTGGATTGGAACCTGGCTAAACTGTAGGAAACAAAGGGTGGTAATAAACGGACACTTCTCTGGATGGAAAGAGGTGAGAAGTGGCGTACCCCAAGGTTCAGTTTTTAGGACCGTTACTTTTTAATTTATTCATAAATGATCTGGATGTAGGAGTGAATTCTGAGGTAGCAAAGTTTGCAGATGACACTAAACTGTTCAGGGTAGTTAAAAATGAAACTGACTGTAAAGAGCTCCAGAAAGATCTCTCGAAATTGAGTGAATGGGCAACAAAGTGGCAAATGCATTTTAACTTAAACAAGTGTAAAGTCATGCACATCGGGGCAAAGAACCCCAAATACACTTATCAACTGATGGGATCAAAGCTTTCTGAGACAAACCAGGAAAGGGATCTTGGGGTCTTGGTGGATAGCTCAATGAAGATGTCAACCCAGTGCGCAGCAGCAGCGAAAAAAGCAAATTCTATGCTTGGCATGATCAGGAAGGGAATCGAAAATAGGTCGGCAAATGTTGTATTGCCTCTCTACAAATCTATGGTAAGGCCACATTTGGAGTACTGTGTACAATTCTGGTCACCGCACCTCAAGAAGGATATAACGGAACTGGAAAAGGTACAAAGAAGGGCAACAAAAATGATCCAAGGGATGGAGCAGCTCCCTTATGAAATCAGGTTGCAACGCCTTGGTCTTTTCAGCCTTGAAAGACGGCGTTTAAGAGGTGACTTGATCGAAGTGTATAAAATCATGCATGGGGTAGAAAAGGTGAATAAAGAAAAAATATTTTCTCTGTCACACAACACTAGGACTAGAGGGCACTCCCTGAAGCTCCAAGGTAGGAAGGTTAGGACTAATAAAGGGAAATATTTCTTCACCCAGAGGGTCATTGGGTTATGGAACTCACTTCCAGAGGAGGTTGTGACAGCTGTCAGCCTGGACAGCTTCAAGGCAGGATTAGACAGATTCATGGATACCAAGGGACTCGGTAGTTACTGAAATGGACATCCAAGTGCCACCTCTGTGTTGATGGAGGCAGGCAGGGTTTTCCCCGGGTACTGGTTGTGGGGGGTCGGGAGCAGGTGAGGGGTTTGCCCTCCTTTCTGCTAGAGATCCCTGTGTACAACTGGTGGGCCACTGTGTGACACAGAATGCTGGACTTGATGGGCTGAGGCCCGATTCAGCATGGCTCTTCTTATGTTCTTATGTTCTTATCATGATGGGACACAAAGAAAGGTCACTCCAACAGGCTTCATGCTTTGGACAGGTGTATGTAGAGAAAGGTAGTCCTTTAATTTTTGAAGTCCTAAGCCATATCAGGCTTTGAATGCACACTTTAACACTATCTACCTGGGGCTCCCACTCACTATCTACCTGGGGGGGAGTGCAATCCCATCCAGGGGGTACTGTGAAGTGTTTTGGCTTGGTCATCATCATAGTGATGGTGTGACGGCGCAGCAAGCGCCACTTGTATGAGAAACTTTTAGTTGCAAAGGTTTGCACTGTTGTATTGTGTTTCTGCAAGCCTGTTTAGTTTTGCAAAAGATTTGGTTGCATTGATTGGTTCTTTACACCTGTCAATCATTGTTAACAGAGCCCAATTGAGTTTGTTCCGCCCTTTTTCTACGGACTTGGGAATCTAGCCATTTGGTTTTCAGAGCTTTCCTGGATCTCTCCAGAAGAGGACGTGCCTGAAGGTTTGCCAGGGTCAGCCTTGGTCAAGCCATCGCTCAACACACACAAAGACTTTCCCTGGGCCTCATACAGAAAGCCCAACATACCGGACAGACATACCTGAGGAGACCCAGGTGCCTTCAAACTAGTCGGCTGGCATCCAGAGGAAGGTCCCATCCCTTCAATAAAGGCCAGCTGGCTGGGGTCTCGAGTGTCCTTACCTCGAGACCATAAAGACAGAGAGGACTTGGAGAGCCATCCGGCTGAAGCTTCCTGGACCCAAGCAACTAGAGATGGTAAAGTATTTTTCTTTTGTCCTTTTGGGGAACCAAGTAAAGTGCCTGAGTACAGATAACTCATGTTTTGTTCAATAAAGCCTGTTTGAGTTATTTAAAGTGTCCAGCTTGGTCCTTGGGAGCCCCAAGTCTCTAAAGGAAGGCAAAAAGCAATCCCTCGGTAGAGAGAGTCTATGTCCTCACCAGGCCCAGATTACCCATAAGGTCACCCTAGGCCATGGCCTAGGGCGGCACCTTTGTGGGGGCAGCAGGTCCAGACACTCCCAAAAAGTTTTTAAAAATTCAATTTTTTAAAAGGGTGCATGCGCGTGGCGGCGTAAGCGCCATCCACGGCTGCCCCCCCTTTGCTCTGCTCCCCTCAGCTTTGCCCCTGCCCTCGGCTCCGCCCCACCCCCAGCTCCGCCCCAGCCTCCTTGCCGGTGCGAGGAGGAGGAAGGAAGGAAACCCACCCGGACCGATGCGGGGCCTCCCACGGCTCCTCCCTCCCTCCTAAAGTCGCAGGCCACATTTCAGGCGATTTTGGCCACGTCTCAGGCCGGCATGGTGGCTTTAGGAGGGAGGCAGGAGCTATGGGGGACATATCCGCATTTTAGCCCATTGGGGGTGGGGGATCTTGGACTCTTTTTTGGTCATTGCAATATCTGGATGCTGGGAGCATCAGTGGAGGAGGCTACCTATTCTAAATAAAGCATTTAATCACGGCTGGTTTGTGGTGGTTTACTGAGGGATCCTCCAGGGGCTGCAACATGAAGCAGGAAATGGCATGTGAGGAGACCGGGGAGCCTTTGGCCTTGCCCCACCTTTGGCCATTGAAAGGCTTTGGCCTAGGGCGCCAAAAGGCCCTGATCCGGGCCTGGTTCTCACCCTTCCTGAGTATATCTGGAGGACTGGAGTGCCCACCCCTGAGGACTAGAGTGGACCTGTGGTTGATCAGCCCTGTTTCCCCTTCTCCCTCCCTCCTTGTGTTATTGTATAGTGTATTGTGTGTTCCTTTGTGTATTGTACTTTTCGCTTTTATGCTTCTTGTGAACCGCCCCGAGCCTCCGGGGAGTGGCAGGTTAGAAGTTGAAATACTACTACTACTACTAATAATAATAATATATAGACCGGGTGCGATGGCACAGATGGCATCCATCTTCAACACTACTTACAACTTCATTCAGAAAAATAGAGGAAGCAACTTGAATTGAGCAATATAAATATGGTTGAATATATAGGTTCTCAAACACATTATTTTATGAACATAATGGAAAAAATTGTAATTTTCAGTTTCAGTTTCTTTTACGATTACTTTTAAAAATCTTAATTTAACCATTGTGAATATAAATTTCGGAGCTAATTATTTTCTAAATGGACTGAATTGAAATTCTCCGCCCTGCTTGTTTACAGCTGCAATGAATTCCTATTTCCTGACTAGGGTCATCACACTGAGGGCCTGAAAGTTCATTCGCAATCAGATTATACTTGTTCTAGCTCAACTCATCACTACAAGAGAATACAATCAGAGCTGAGTAGCAGTTCGGCTAAAATAAGGAAGCTGATATTTCCCAATTGTTGGCTTTCAGTTTAAAACTCTGTACTTTGCACTGTATTTATAGCTCAGTATTCTTTACCTTGTGGCTCTAACTTCCCTTGATTTAGTTCTGTAATTACACTTCAGTAGTCATTCCAGCAGATGTGGAATCCATTTTCTATCGAGGCTATGTATGCATTTGGCAGTTCTAGTAATTACATGTTACTGCGCTCCAGAATGCAAGCCAACAAAGTGGGGAATAAAAATACACAGGAACCAGAGAACAGAATTTCAATTCATAGATTTGTTGCCATATACAGACTTATACACCAAAAGAAAAGCATATATAAATGAGGATGGGAGATTTGTGGGGTATATATATATATATATATATATATATATATATATATTAACAGTCCTTGCACTACATTCAAATGCTTGAACAGCAAGAAGCCAAGGCTGGCCTAACAGATGTCAAACTATAAAATCTTCTTGGCTTTTCTTCGGGAATGAAGATTCAGGAAGGACTCTTCCCACGCTTTCTAGAAGTGTGTTATAGGACTTTTTCAAAAGTTGGATGTGTCCTTCGAGCCTGTGCAATGGATTTTTCTGGTGGAGGGCAGCGTGCACAGAGTTGGCGTCACCTTTTAAACCCAAGGTTCATCTGCCGGGGCCTAGCAAGCTGGGACGGTGGCAGCGAGGTCCTCAAGTCGTAGGTTTGATTAGAGTTTCCTTCTCTTAGATCAGGCCTGTCCAACAGGCGGCCCGGGGGGGGGGGCGCACACGGCCCTCCAGCCCCTTGGATCCGGCCCTCCTACCCTCCTGCAAAATCAGCTGTTTTTTTAAAAAAAAAATGAAAACTTGTAGCGGCGGCACAGCTGTCCGCCATTACCTGTCCTGGCTCTTCAGCAGACAGGAAATGAGCCAGGACAGGAAATGATGCCACGGAGCCAAAGGACTACAAGTCCCAGCTTCCCCTCCGCGACGCCATTTCCTTTGAGACTAGAAGAGTACAGGAAGTACTCTTCTGCTGTGTCTTCGGCTCCTGCCTCTGTGTCTTCGCCTCTCTCGTGCTCCGGCTCCTGGATCCTTGTTGGAAGAGAGAAGCCGGACCGAAGCAAGGCTGTGTGGAGCTCCATTTGGGCAGCGGTCGTTTGGGAAGGATACCGAACTAAGGTAGGCTGAAGCAGAAGGCTGTTTTGCTGGGGTGGGCTCCTTCCTTCGTTCCTTCCTTCCTTCAATCCTTCCTTCAATCCTTCCTTCAATCCTTCCTTCAATCCTTCCTTCAATCCTTCCTTCAATCCTTCCTTCAATCCTTCCTTCAATCCTTCCTTCCTTCCTTCCTTCCTTCCTTCCTTCCTTCCTTCCTTCCTTCCTTCCTTCCTTGTTTTTATTCTTGCTTTAATTTAATTTAATTTTTTTTATTTATTTTTATTTTATTTTATTTTCTTTCTTTCCTTTTATTCTTGCATTTATTCCTTCCTCATTTCTTCCCTCTATTCATCTTCCTTCCTTCCTCTCTTCCTTTCTTTTATTATTTTATTTTATTTTTATTTATTTTCACACTGCGGCCCCCCAGGTGATCAGTGACCGGAATTCCGGCCCTTGGGCCGGTAGAAGTTGGACAGCCCTTTCTTAGATGGTTGACCTTACAGGGTTAGATGAGCACCATCTGCCCGGGTTTGAAATCAGAGTTTTCCTTCTCTTAGGATGGTTGCCAGAAGGCTAGAGAGCCCATCCTACCTGTTGACATTAACAGTAAAATACACTAAAACAATACTAAAACCAACAATAAAACAATAAATGCAGACAGGGTTAGGAATACTAAGGGCAAACATGTAGGATGTAAGTGTGCATACTAAGTAGATAGATTCAGTCAATATAGAATCAAGGCAGAGTAAGATAATCAAAATATCAAGAAATTATGAAACCCAAAGTAGAATCAATAAAGCCCCTAAAATGACCTGGAAGTCTTCATCCTAAATTGACATTCTTGGGAAGTAGAGTCTTATGAACATCCAATAAAAAGTCAAGAAGAACTAAATTATGGGGTGATTAGACAAATCCAGTATTAAATAGCCATGAGAAAAGGAATATCAGCAGATATCAGAAGGAGAAGAACAACAGTCAAGTACATTTCCATTGTACCGGGATCCAGCTTCAGGTGAGCGGTCCTATCTCTTCTGCCACCAAGTCCTACACTCATGGCTGCCAAAGAGAAATAATGCTATAATTTTTTTGTTGAAATCCAGCTGACTATACCATTTGCTAAACTTTCTGACCAAGAATCTCATGATTGCAACTTTCTTTGCTCACTATTGCATCTCTTACATCGTAGGCCAGGCAGGGAAGATCTCACACTGGGAATTTATAGCCTGCTTTTTTGAGTTAAAAATGGGTGATAATTCTATAAAGCAAAAGATAGAAATCCGTGATATCTAAATACCAAATGTAATAGAGCATATGTAAATACTAGATTCATCGGCTAGATTTGAAATTCGGATGTAATTCAGATGTTTTTGACTCATGAAGTGATTCCAAAATGAGTTAAGGAAACAGAAAGTGGATTCGCCATTTTGAAGTCTCCATCACCATATATGGATAGGGCTCGTATGTCATTTCCACCCTTCTCTTGCTGCCTATCCTCATTGGCTGATGGCAAGCTGGTGGTTTAATTTTTTAATGTTTATTAATGTGTTCAAAATGTTCAATATTTTGTATCAGTGTGGCTAGTTTTGTCAGTAGTAGCGGTCAAAAACGGAGGGTAAGGGAATCCCTCAAGTTTTGACTGTCTCTACTGCAGGTTTCCGCACATTGCGCAATCGCATATGCCATTAAGCACCGGGTCGCCTTCAAAGTGTTGGTTCTTACCTTCAAGGCCTTATACGGCCTGGGGCCGGCGTATCTGAGGGACCGTCTCACTCCATATTGCCCATCGAGACCACTAAGGTCTGAAGACGCTAACTTCCTAGAGATACCATCGACAAGGTTGGCACGCTTAACATCTACCCGCCGGAGGGCGTTCTCAGTCATAGCTCCCACGCTGTGGAACGCCCTCCCGGCTGAAATAGGGCCCTGAGGGACTTGCTCCCGTTTAGGCGAGCCTGCAAAACCCACCTGTTCAAGCAAGCTTTTGGAGAATAGGCCCGTGCATTTCTATGTATGCTATCGCAGAATTGCTTAGCGGTTTTATTTGTATATTTGTATTGTTGTTTTAATTGCTTTTGCTGTTTTTATCGCTGTTTTATTGTTGCCTTTGGCTCCTGTGAGCCGCCGCGAGCCCCCGGGAGTCGGCGGCATAGAAGCCTGAACAAATAAATAAATTAATTAATTAATGAAGCCATTCCGAATTTCGTAAGTACACCTGAATCAATTTTTTTAAAAAAACACTGAAAACTTCAGAAGCCTTTCAGATACGAGGCACCATCGCCCTACATCCAAAGCGAATTTTGAAGCAGTTTTTTACGTGACAAAACAGGCCTAGTAAATACCAAATGTGATAGAGTTTGTGTAAAAGAATCTGGGAGGAGATTTATATTTGATTTGATTCAATTACAGTGATGGCTAGCACCTCCCATGTCCATAAGGTTGTGAATCCATTAAACCTCTAAAAAGCTTTCAAGGAGCTTTCTATGATACCAAACTTAGTACAGGTGAGATAGAGTTAGTTCAGTATTTTGGATAACTCATTGAAATCCTGGATTATACACTTCACCCTCCAACAAGTTGGGGGGTGGAGCAATTTTGTCTCCTCCCCTCGAAGAAGAGATTGGTTAATTTCGCAGAATTTGCTGGAAGGGAGGAGGGGCTGGCATAGTGTGCTGCCAGCCCCTTCCCCCTCATTCTGCAATAAGACACCGGGAGAGGATAAAAACCCTGGGCAGATGGAAATCAAATGCCTTCAGGAAATACGTGTGTACTCCTTTGTCATGAGTTAATGTTGTGATTTGTCGTTTCAGATCCTGTGTTGCTGAACCATAGATGGAGGATCCTCGTCTGCGGGCACACAGTTTCGTTCACTGGGCTGCAAGGCAGGCCATGAGGACTCATTATGGTCAGCATTTGGGCCTTGTGTCCGTCTCTACAGTTGAGTGGCAAGGGATCAGAGGTACGAGTTGGGACGGTTTGCTCCCACTTTTGTTCCAGTCTAGGAGAGGGCCCCCTCCAGACGTATTAGTGATACACCTGGGAGGCAATGATCTTGGCCTTTTGAAGGGTAGGGCCCTGTACTTGCAAGCTTGGAATGACATTTGTAAGATCTGGCACGCATGGCCACGGGTACACATCGCCTGGTCGGCAATCATCCCTCGCCTCCGGTGGTCAGGTGGCGGGGATGTTAAAAAATGGAGACAGCTAGGAAGCGGGTGAACCGGGCCAGGGGCACGGCGCTTGCAAGGGGCTTCTACATATTCCATGGGCAGATCTCACACGACAGGCCTCACCTTTACAGATCAGATGGAATCCATCTGTCTGATGTAGGCAACTCATTGTTTCTTCATGATTTAATGGTAGCTGTTCAGTTAATATTAGATGGCTTGGTGGGGGATGGGAGCTAAATAGGACATTTGCTCCCAATCCGTGGCGTAAATAGATTAGTTATTCAAAGGTTTGTATACATTTAAGGCACCCCTTAAGGGTGTGGGACATTATGCAAACACTCACCTAGAGGTTAATTTTAGGGTGAGGTGATGGTGAATGCCCCAGGAACGGGGAGAGTCTAGTCTCAAAAGTTGAGAGATAGTTCTCCTGATGTTTCCCTTACTGGTTGCCCTGGTTGAAATCTGCAGGGGACCCAGGTAGTATGCCTGAAGAGCTGAGGGGTAGACTTTAGAAGACACTACCTCAGCTTACACACACCAAGTTGAACTGACACCAAAAAGTTAGTTGAGTTACAAGTTAAATAGGTAACTATTTAATAAAAGTTGCCCAAATTTGAAACCATATATATTTTGTGTCTGTCACGTTATTTTGGGGGGTTGGAAGACAAAAACTTGGACTGGGTTCACTGACACACTGAAAGAGGAGCTATGAGTACCACTGTCTGGAATTGCTGTTCTAATGTGTTTTTTTTTACACCTATAATAATATAATATTCGCTGTCCTGGGAGAAGTGAGCCTCTGGGGCTGGCTTCCTGTGTATGAAGCCACGCCCCAGCTGCAGGGTGGCTCCATCCGGTTCCTCCCCTTTTCACTCCCCCGAGGGAGGGATGGCAAAGCTCCTTCCTCCCAATATGCATTGGGGGAAGGTGGCCTTTTTTACACCTATAATACACATATATGCACATGTATACATATAAAGACAACCCACCATCCACGTTACAGTTACCGTTTTCTAATGTTTATTAAAGGAAACTTAAAACAGGATCTTTTCAACAAATTAATTCTATAGACGAGCCAGCTCCTTTTTCTCAATGGCACTATGAGTTTGATTAACACATCAATTGGTCATAACGATTGCCTCTTGGTGCCAAATTTCTATTGAGCTGACACACACAAAATCCCAAATGAGAAAGCTCTCTGATGGCATATAAAATTAAATTCTACTATACATTTCATTAATTTCTAACTAAAATGCTTGCATATCTCACTTACTCTTTCACTAATAGAGATAAGCGCACGGAATATTCCCTGCCTTTTCTTCTTCTTCTTTATTTCTCCCCTTCAGTTTGAATTTTGCCTAAGAGGCTGCAAGAATTAAAGGATCAGATGTTTCAATGTATAAATTTCCCCTATCCTCTGGGAGTTGAGAAGAGTTGGAAAGAGACCGGGAGCTGATCCAGGGGCTTTTAACTATCGAATAGAATGTGCATGTAATTATTTACTTATTAATTTTTAAAAAAATACAAGTTACCATGAACTTATTCAATTAGAAGACATAATGGATTAAATGGGAGGTAAGTTAGATAGTTTAAGAATTAGCTATGCTCCATTAAAATAAGAAAACTTCATCAGCAACAAAAAAATTGTCAGAGCAACCTTCCAATACAAGCGAAATGATGACAATGGGAATAGTGCAATGTTAATACGCTCTATATTTTATGTGATGGTGTATAAGCATATTTTAATGTGTTTTAATGGTCTAATTCAGTGTTTCAATACACAACACAGAATATGCTCACTAGGAACAAACTGCTGAAATACAATGCTAATGCCCAGAAATTAACAGGCTGGACTGGAGTGCGACACGAATGAAATACTCTGAGATTGCAAAAATATCAAAGTATATTATAGTATGCAATTGTAAGCAATTGTGGCACGCTAAACACAGTGTAATGAGCATCATATCTATATCACAATATATTGAATTCTAACAAACTATATGTCTCTCAATAGTGAAGCATGCACAATACAACACAAAAAGCCCAGAACATTGAACTGGGAAAAGGCGACGCAAACATAGAGTCCATGTAAGCCCTATGGGGGGTCCGGAGCCAAATAACTCACGGACCGAAGACCGAGTCCTTGGGGAAGCCTGGAAGGGCAGAAGAGCTGGTATAGCACCGGCTAGGCTGGCGCCTACGGCTGGAAGGATGTTGACTATGCCAAAATGGCCGTTTCGCGAGAAGTTGCTTCCTCAGGGCGCGTTCACATCAGACCGCTCCTCCCCAGGGTTGTAGTATCGTAACTACAGGTTACAATCTCAGCGGGGGGTATTCACATCAATAACAACACATCAATAACAACAATGATAAACAAGTCCTCCCGGACTATAATATACTTTGATATTTTTGCAATCTCAGAGTATTTCATTCGCGTCGCACTCCAGTCCAGCCCATTAATTTGTGGGCATTAGCATTCTAATTCAGTGTTTCCCAACCAGTGTGCCGTTAGCAATCATCAGGTGTGCCGTGGGAAATTGGAACCTCCAATACCCTCTCTTCCCCCTCCTATCGAACACTTTTTCTTTGCCACTCGGGCTCCCTTCTTCCCAGCCTCGCTCTGCTCGCTTTGCCTCACTTTGCTCACGCTGCCACTTCTGCTGGAGGGGGGAGGGAGGAAGACGTAAACTGTGCGGACGCTACTGCGCAGACTCGCCCCACGTCTTTATCCCTCCCCTCCCGCCTCCCCTCCTGAACACACTCATGCTGCCCCATCGGATCAAAATGGTGGCAGAGGCTGCAGTGTGAGCAAAGCGACCAGAGCGAGGCTGGGAAGAAGGGATCCCGAGTGGAGAAGAAAAAGTAAGTGTTCGGCAGGAGGGGGAAGAAAGGGCGTGAAGTGGAAGGGGGAGGAAGAGGTCTCTGTTGAAAGCTGGCATGGGCAAACTTGGACCTTCCAGGTGTTTTGGACTCCAACTCCCACCATTCCTAGCAGCCTCCGGCCCTTTTCCTTTCCCCCCCTTCAGCCACTTAAGCAGGAAAGGGCCTCAGGCTGTTAGGAATGGTGAGAGTTTAAGTCCAAAGCACCCAGAGAGCCGAAGTTTTCCCATGCCTGTTTTAAGGACCTTAAAGTGGTGAGCCTCCTTCCAACATTGTGATTCTGGATAGAAAACAGACAACAACATAACATAACATTGTTTGAGTCCACAGTGCTCTCTGGATATAGGTGAACTACAACTCCAAAACTCAAGGTCAATGCCCACCAAACTCTTATAGTATTTTCTCTTGGTTATGGGAGTTCTGTGTGGGAAGTTTGATTCCATTCCATCATTGGTGGAGTTCAGAATGCTCTTTGATTGCGGGTGAACTATAACTGCCAGCTGTTGAGCAAGACCTTCGTGTGTGTCTTTCTGCCATTCCTGCCAGGATATCTGTGTTGTGTTCATCAAAACAGGCCCAGGTTTCACACTGAGTGTATAAATACATTTGAAAACATATTAACTATATGTATTACTGTGTTAGAGTGTCATTTTGTGTCATTTTGGTTGGTGGTGTGCCCCAGGATTTTGTAAATGTAAAAAATGTGCCACAGCTCAAAAAAGGTTGAAAAACACTGGTCTAATTCATGTACATATGTTATTGGTTTTATTTAATTATATGCTTTGCTTTTCTATATATAGTGGAGGCATTGAATTTTACCATGTTGTGCACTGCTCTGAGTCTCCCTTAGGGTGAGAGAGCACAGTATAGAAATCCAGTAAGTACCGTATATATTTGAGTATAACCCGACCCAAATATAAGCCGAGGCTCCTAATTTTACCACAAAAAACTGGGAAAACGTATTGACTTGAATATAAGCCAAGGTTTGGAAATGTAGCAGTGAATAGTAAATTTAAAAATAAAAATAGAGATCAATAATATTACAGTAATTGAGGCATCAATAGGTTAATTATTTTTGAATGTTTACATAAAATCGTAATGCAAGATAAGACTGTCAAACTTTGATTCAACCTTTATTCTGACCTTCTTCAATGTAATGTGCTTACGTATCCTTCCAATAATAATAGAGTAAAATAATAAATGTAATAAAATAATAATAGTGCAAAATAACATACTTGTAATAATAATAAATATAGAAAAATAATACATGTAATAAAAACGAAACAGAGAAAAATAATAAACAACCTTGACTCGAGTATAAGCCGAGGGAGCTTTTTCAGCCTAACAAAGGGGGCTGAAAAACTAGGCTTATACTCGAGTATATATAGTAAGTAAATAAATAAATAAATAAATAAAATAGAACAAAACATCATTTTTGGGGAAAAAAACAATCTGGGAAATAGAAAATGTTTGCGTCAAATGATAACTGCTGCAAATATTTCTCAATTTAATATTTAATGCATAATTAGGTTTAAAAGATTAAAATAAGAACTTTTTTGAAAATTATAATGGAAGTAAAGAAGACTCAGCATGATATAGTGGTTTAAGTGTTGGACAATGGGAGACCAGAGTGTGAACCCTGGTTCAGCCATGGAAAACTTCATAGTGACCTTGGCAAATCATCCTCTTGGAGCCTCAGAGGAAGCCATGAACAACCCTCCTCTGTACAAATTCAACCAAGAAAAAACCCAAGATATGTTCAGAAAGAACATATAATTATATGTTATAATGAAAGTGTAGCCTGCTGTCAACCTTTGCAGCCCAAAAGACAGTTGCATCTGTCAAGTAGGTGATAAAGGTACCACATTAAAGTGGGGAAGCAAATTTTGACTGAGTTATGAGGCCATTAAAGAACTCCAGGAACGCTGAGGAATGCGGAAGGAACAACAAGGGACACTGGAAACGCTGAGAGATGAGGAGTGTGTCAGCTCCCCCTGGTATCACAAAACACCAAGGCTGGTGAGGAATAAGTGAAAGATCACACACAATCAACAAAACATATACAATAAAGGTTGCAATTGATTCACATATACAAGTAAAGAATGTATCATTTCATTAGCATAGTCTAAAGGCAATAGTAAACATCACATAGACAGTGATGCACTCAAAGATACAGGGTAAGTATATCAAAGGCAAGGTAAGTATATCAAAGGCACTAGAAATAATATCATAAACCTATACATATACACTAGGCATGATTTAGAACCCAAAAATGGCGATTCTTATATCAAATGGGGGATTTTTTTGTTTTTAGTAAAAGAAAGACTTACAAAAAAAATCCCAAAAATTTCTGAAATGTAACTTAATTACTTACGAAATTCGTTAGTAGTTCTAAAGTAGGCAAAGCAGGGAAACAGGACTGACACTGTTTTAAGCACAGGCAAATCAAGGGGCAACATTTCCCTTGGTTTCCTTGCAGGAGATATAAAGCATTAATATATTATTATTATTAATATTATTAAAGGACAGGGTTCCTTTGCAGGGACACATATAATGCATTAATATATTATTATTAATATTATTAAAGGACAGGGTTCCTTTGCAGGGACACATATAATGCATTAATATATTATTATTATTAATATTATTAAATAAATGCCTAGGCCTACCTCTGGTGCAGGCCTTGCTAATCTGTAGAGTTCTCCTCACTCCATCTTTTTTCCCCCATTCAGTTTTACCATAGCAGTCTAGGACCTCCGTTTGAACTCTATGGCTTTTCTTGATTCTGAACTCCTCCTTCTCCTCTCCGTGCTCTTTTCACTCCTGCTGCCCTTCTCTCAGCAGTTCTTATGTCCTCCTACTCTGTCCTTCTATCTAACCCCCCTTCCTGGGTGTTTAAATCGCTTTTTTCGTCAGTCCTCCAGCCCCTCTAGGAGTCCCGATTTCGGGCTCTCTATCGTTCCGGCTCCTTTTCACTTCCTGGAAGAGGCCTTCCACTCTAATTAGGCTGCAAGCATGGAAAGGCCCCGATTTCACTGTGAGTTATGTCTGCAAAGCTAGGTTGGAGGGGGAAATTTTCCTGGTGGGGGGACATCCGAAATAGTTAATAATCTAACGAAATTGAGGGCCCAGGGGGGGCGGAATAGAAAGTCCCCTTCCGGATTGGCCTTGCGATCCGTATAAACTTGAAAGGCCCATTACATACGAATCACTTACGATTTCTTTTAATTTCTGTTTCATTTTTCTCATGCCTAATATACACTAGTAGAAAATGACATTGGTCTCAAATGCGAAATCATAAATACATCACAGTATATAGTGGCACAAAGTTGCATCTCATCTCATACATCCAACAATACCGTCATGATTCCCATGCTAGGAAACGCCTAATACACATGAATTTGACCAAATGGTGCTCAAATGAGCCGCTTAAGTAAGCCCAAAAGTCAAACGCCAGTAACATAAATCAAAATGTATAGCACTCACAGGTCCATAATCCCCAGAAGTAAACAAAGGTATCGTATCTTGTACAAATAATGATGATAATAAGGCATCCACGGAGGGCCGGTGAGTATCGCCACAGGAAAGGCTCCTCCGTCGTCAGGGGAATCCCTGTGTTGCTGCAAGGGGTCATAAAGCTGTGCTGTATCGGCCCAATCTGAAGGTGATCCAAGGTGTAGCCTGCTGTCGACCTTTGCAGCCCGAAAGACAGTTGCATCTGTCAAGTAGGAGATAAAAGTACCACATTAAGTGGGTAGGCAAATTTTGACTGAATTATGAGGCCATTAAAGAACTCCAGGAACGCTGAGAATGCGGAACAACAAGGGACGCTGGAAACGCTGAGAGATTAGGAGTGTGTCAGTTCCCCCTGGTGGCCAGAGTTTGCCTCTGTTCGTCTATATGTTGTATGTTGAAACAGCAGGGATTGTCTGCTAGTCTATGTACTGTAATCCGCTCTGAGTCCCCTTCGGGGTGAGAAGAGCGGAATATAAATAAAGTAAATAAATAAAATAAATAAACCCTCTCTCTCGGCTTTTCTTCACGAACGAAGATTCAGGCAAGACTCATCCCATGCTTTCTACAAGCACGTTGATGATTTTGGAGGTTGGATGTGTCCTTCGAGCCTGTGCAATGGATGTTTCTGGTGGAGCGCTTCGTGGCACAGAACTGGCCTCACCTTTTAAACCAAAGGTTCATCTGCCAGGGCCTAGCAAGCTTGGACAGTGGCAGCGAGGTCCTCAGGTCGTCGGTTTGATTAGAGTTTCCTTCTCTAGATGGTTGACCTTCCAGGGTTAGACGAGCACCATCTGCCCCGGTTTGAATTTAGAGTTTTCCTCCTCTTAGGATGTTTGCCAAAAGGCTAGAGAGCCCATCCTGCCCATTGACGCTCCTTGTCAGACCCTTCGGTTGTGACCTGTCTGGCATGGGAGGCCCTACCGGTGACTATTTTGCCACCGCCAGCATAGCTCACAACTTCATTAGGGTATGCAAGCCTCTCCTCCACAACAAGGGGGCACCAACTATATATATATATATATATATATATATATATATATATATATATACATACATACTACTGTTTGTTTTGGGCTGTTTTGGTTGTTTTCCCCTGGGATTTTTGAGGGTTTTAAAGTCGAGTTGGCTACTTTTTTGTTCGTCCTTTCTCCAGTGATTGTTCAATAAACTTTTTGTTATCCCCTTTTACTCCTGGGCTTGGCTTCTTGGTCACTGCATCACAACACTAGGAATGGCATGAGCTTGGTACATCCATATGAATAGCTCCAGTACATCGAAACCTAGATCCCCCTGCCCACCCTCACCCCCAATCTTGCCCATTGAACTCCTCATTTTTGGCTTACTATCAGGGGTGAGAGAATGATACCAGGGCAGAGTACTGGGATAATATTTTGCTTTGATCTTACTTTGATTTTGTCTTATTCTCTCCAACTATCAACAACCAGGGTTTAAGACCAAGCACTAAGTATATCAGGTTTACTTTTAGTAATACGAGGTTAAATCAGATGTGCTATTCCTATATTGTTTATCTTGATGTTGGAGGAGGTACTCCAGCCCCCATGGTGACAATTTCAGGAATTTATTTCTTTAAAATCAGTACATCTTCACCTGTGCACAGGCCCGGATTAAGGAAGTTTGGCGCCCTAGGCCACCTTCCTCCTCCGCCCCCCGCCCCCTACCTTCAGTCAAGGAAAGAGGGTGCGGCAAGGAGGAGAAAGAGGCGCAGGAACCCCTGTGGTGCATGTGTGCGTGGTGGGAGGGTGGCTCTTTCTCCTCCTCGCCCCACCCTCCTTCCTTCAATCAAGAAAGGAGGGCGGGGCAAGGAGGAGAAAGAGGCGCAGGAACCCCTGCGGCGCATGCGCGTGTGGCGGGAGGGCGGCTCTTTCTCCTCGGTGCCCCGCCCTCCTTCCTTTAATCAAGAAAGGAGGGCGGGGCGAGGAGGTGAAAGAGGAGCAGGAACCCCTGCGGCGCATGCGTGTGTGGCGGGAGGGCGGCTCTTTCTCCTCCTCGCCCCGCCCTCCTTCCTTCAGCAATCACAGGAGGGGGGGCAAGGCATGGAGGAGAAAGTGCCCTGCCACCCGCACGCATGCGCGCAATTTTTTTGAATTTTTGATTTTATTTGCATTTTTAAATTTTTTAAAAAAATTGATTTTTTGAATTTTTAAAATTTTATTTTATTTTATTTTATTGAATTTTTGGGATTTTTTTGGGATTTTTTGGATTTTTTGAATTTTTTTAATTAAAAAAAACTTTTTGGGGGGGTCCGGATCTGCTGTCCCCCCAAAGCTGCCACCCTAGGCCATGGCCTAGGGTGGCCTTATGGGTAATCCGGGCCTGCCTGGTCACAGATCTGTGTGTTTGTGTGTCATTCCCTACCTGGATGTCTGGCACCTATCACTTTGTCCATTAAACCAAACCGACTAGCTGTACTTAATAATTTCCTCTTCTCATTTTTAAGAGGGGATAAGGGGAAGGCGCTTTGCTGAGTGGAGCAGCACAGAGGGACGATGGGCTTAATTTGCCTTAGACAGTTGTAAATTGGGCAGCATAAGAGAACTCCTATTTGAAAATGTTCCTCATTTCATTTCGATTCAATTATAAGTAATGCTGCTTAATTCCATATTCAACATATCTTCCCTAGGAAGATCTATTATGAAAGGGAAAATTAACAGACTCTTCAACAAACATCTGTCTCATTAAAATTTCTGGAGAAGTAAAGAGAGCATACAGAATTGTTTTCTATCATTGGGATGGGTGGATGTAGCACGTGATCAAATATGAAAGTCCTTCAACTGCGGAAACATAAGTGAGTCCAAATTCTATAAGGAATTGGTAACATTTTAAAAATCTGTAATTGGACACATATTATAAAGTATTTCCATGCTGCCCTTCAGATTGCCAAAATATCCAGAGCGGCTCATGACAAAACAGGACACTAACAATCAATAAAATATTTATTTATTTATTTACTTCATTTATATTCTGCCCTTCTCACCTAGCTGGGGACTCAGGGTGGATCACAATGAACATATACAGGCTAGCATTTAGACACACAACACAAGACAGACAGAGGCAATTTAACATCTGGCCACCAGGGGGAGCTGACGCACTCCTTCATTTCTCAGCGTGCTTCCTGGAGCTCTTTATGGCCTTGTAAATCAGTTAAATTTAGCGCCCCCCCCCCACTAAGTGGTACCTTCATTTCCTACTTGACAGATGCAACCGTCTTTTGGGTTGCAAAGGTCAACAACAGGCTACGCAATAGGTCGAGAGCCCACCTCGACCGGGGGCAGGCCTCAAACTCATGACCTTCTGGTCAGTAGAGATCTTATGCCGCTGACACTCAGCCAGCTGCGCCACATTCCCGAGACTGAGAGCAATACAGACCCAGAACAGACTGATAAACCAATATAACAACCTAAAAGTCAATGGATTCTAAATGCACTTCCTTGGAAGCAACTTTGTGTATGTATATAATAAAAGTCAAAACATCAGTCTGTCACTCTATCTATCTATCTGATTTGTGCAATCAATGAAAAAAAAGTTTCAATGCTTATTACTAAATTAGGAGAGGAAATCCTTTCTAAAGTGTTTCTAAAATATTGTAACAGGTCCATATCACAACTATAATGATAACAATTTTTGTTAATTTTTCGTTATGTAATTGTGCAAGAGGGAGAGCTTCTGGGGCTCCGTTCTCCCTCATTTTAAAGCTATTGGATGAAACTTGCTACAATGATAGAGCACATTTATTTCAAACCCCCCCCAACACACACACAAAGTTTCAGAACATTTTACACATCCACTGATTTCTGGGAATTTTAAAAAGTTGTTATGAACAACATAAAAAACTATACGTGCTGTCTCTGAATTTCTATTTTCAATGATACAACATAAGCAGGGTGTAACGGACCCGAGGGACGTCAGGTCACTGTGGCAGGGTAGGGCTTTGGTGAAATCCCACCGCTTGCCACCAATTGTAAGGACCTGACACCAATTATAAAGACCTAGGTCCAATTAGAATAACTTGGTCCACCCTAATTAACCAAAATTAACACCACGAGACGGAGAGCTTTTTCCATCGCGGCCCCTGTCCTTTGGAACTTGATGCCGGCGGATCAGAGAGCTATCCGGGACATGCCCCAGTTCCTGACCGCACTGAAGACCTGGCTCTTCCGAAAGGCTTATGGCTAAGGACACCTCCCAGACTTAGCCTGAGCTACTGGAACTATTTTAATTAATCTTTTATTCTTTTTAGCTTTTAACTATTGAATTCTTTTATGTGTTTTTGTGTGTAAGTCGCCCGGAGCACTGACGTGGAGGGCGACTCATAAATAATAAAATCAATCAATCAATCAATCAAAATGCCGCCACCAACCTAATGCTATTAGGATTTTAGTTGAAATATAATCACCAGCTAGGCTCCTAAAGAAATCATTAACTGAGAGGATTCTAAAGAGAGGAAGAAGTATGATGGAGACTTTCTTCAAGATGAACAGGAAATAATTTATTAACTAGAACAGGCCTTACAATAAGGCACAGGTCTTGATGGTTTACTTCTACTGAGGCAAGGAGCGTATGGTTACAGATGAAATGTGCTGGATCGTATGGTTACAGATAAATTGTGCTGGAGCGTATGGTTACAGAAAAGGTTTTACTATAGCTTAGATCTTCCACAATTCTAGTCAGTGCTAAAACTTGACTAAGAATATTGTACTGTCACCCTAATACTAAAACTAGTGGCGAACAGGTGTTTCAAACCAGGAACTTTTCTACACTAAAAGCCCCCTGAGTCTTGCCTGACGGAGTGAGCTAACTACTGCTAACTCCCCAGTCCCAGAGCCCACCTGCCTCTCTAACCCAGAGACTGCAAGATGTTTGGTCTTTCTAATCCAAGTCAGCCCTACTGGCTCTAAACTATAAGTGTCACCCCAAGCTCTCTGGATGTGTCACTATAGAAATAGACTGTATCAGAACAACAGCTGAGGCTTGGATGTTGCTGCTCCAAAACCTCGCTCAAGACTAAAACTTTCCTGTCAGGATTTCTCCCTCCTAGACATCTTAACTCCTCCCCCTTGGCTCTCAGCCAATCTCCTGGGAGACTTTGTAACTAGCCAGAGAAACTCTAAAGCCACGCCCCCTGTCTCTGGCACTCCCTTCTCTTAATGGCTGCTGTGTGGATCTCCCTTCCTAAGATGGTTGCCAGCTATTCTAGCCAGGGAGCCAAACTGCCATACAGGCTTCGGCCTGCTCAGAATGGGTGAGTCCTTACACAGGGCATCATTGCCCCACAAGTTTCAGAAAGATTTGCACTTTCACTGATTTTTAGGGAACTTTAACCAACATAAACTTAACAGTATTATTTCAGTGGAAGATCGCAGGGGCCATCCAGTCCAACCCCCTTCTTCCAGGCAGGAAAAGCATAGTAAAAGCACCTCAACTGATACCCATTCAGTCATAATAATAATAATAATAATAATAATAATAGGAAACCTACTAGGTAAACTTTGGAGTTGCGGCCTCCCAACTGTGCCTATCTCAAAGGGTTGCTTCAACTCCCAACAATCCCCTTTTATCTCAAAATCCCTTTAGAGAACAAACACTGGTTTTTCCCCATCAAAACTTCCAGGGAGGAGGAGGGGGAGAGGGAGGAAGAGGCAGCACAAGGTCGTAAACAGAAGTTTGGGATATGTAGTTTAGGAAGTGGAGGACAACTGTGGCAAAGAATTCAAAAGGCTCTATCTGTCGCCTTCCAAGACACTTGGAAACCTCCCTTGATAAACCACACGTTCAGCTGAGGTACAACAGGTTTATTTAGAATAACTGATTATAGGAAAGAGGATGGAAGTCAAGCTAAGATGCCTGAAAAGTGGCACCGGTAAATAGCAGCACTGTTCAATGGTAGCAGCAATTGACTATAGTCCCGTGGCAACCAGGGATCCAGCAGGATACAAAAGGCAGTCTTTCTGTAGCAATCAGGAACAAAACAACAAGGCAAACGAAGGCCAAAGCGGGCTAGATCCAAAGCAACCAGCGAGCTGGCAGGTAATGACTTGAGCAGGAAGGCCGCAAGGCCCGTTCAGGAATCCATGATCAGGGGATGCAATAGTTGGCTTGAGATGATCTGCCTTTCCAAGACCAAACGGTTATAGTGTCCAAACCCTTTGATCTATCGACGTGACTGCGTCGAACATCATGGTTCTCATGATGGGTTGCAGCTGCTGTTTAGGTAAACCCCAGAGGCAAAGTATGTGCTCCCAATTAGTGCCCACATCTGTGAAGAGGAGGCAGTGGAGATCCTGGTCCCAAGCACTTCTGCTTATCGCTAGAAATAACAGCCAGGGCTTGAATGTTTGAACCGGTTTGCATAGTGCTGAGTTCACTTGGGAAAGGCAGACAGACTTAGAGGATTTCTGGATGCCAACACGGCTGCAGTGTGGTTCTGGGGAAACTGAGGCCTGGAGCCTGACACCACCCTAAGCTACATTTCCCAGAATTCCCCCTTGCTTCTCACATTAAAGCCTCAATGTGGTGAGTATGGTCCCTGGCTGTCTTTCTGTGAGCTGGCCCATGTGTCAGAGGGGCTTCTTCCTTGTCTGGCCTTTTTCTTTATTTCTTTATCCGTGAGAAGGATCTGGGACAGGAGCCGTGTTTGGAAGTGGATTTCTTCCCTCCCGTGTCAGTCTGATGCGGGAGGGAAGAAATCCGCTTCTAAACTGGGTTTAACACAGCTCCTGCCCCAAGTCCTTCCTGTCATGATCCGAAATTCAGGGCCTGGAGGATGAGGCCCTGAATCTGGATCCTGACAGACTCAACACGAGATAAGAAGCCAGCTGCACCTGGAGAGGGGGATCAACGGCTACAGCCTTGGCGGGAGAGACTGCGCGCTAATGGGGGAGAGCGGGAATGTGGTGTTTGGAATATTGTGGGTGTGTACATAAGGGGGAGCAGTGAGTGGATGATTCACTCTTATTTATTTATTTATTTACTTTATTTATATTCCGCCCTTCCCACCCCGAAGGGGACTCAGGGCGGATTACAGGTACACATACAAGCAGACAATCCCTGCCGTTTATCACAGTATAGTACATACATTTTTGACATATTACACACATATAGATGAACATATAAATGAACAGAGGCAAATCTGGCCACCAGGGGGAGCTGACACACTCCTCATTTCAGCGTTCCCGCGTCCTTTGCTCTTCCTTCTGCATTCCTCAGTGTGACTGGAATTCTTTTTATGGCCTCATAAATTTTGTCTCCCCACTTAACGTGGTACCTTTATCTCCTACTTGACCGCTGCAACTGTCTTTCGGGTTGCAAAGGTCAACAACAGGCTACACTTAATGACTGAGCACCCATCTCAACCTGGGCAGGCCTCAAACTCATGGCCTACTGGTCAGAGAGATCTTATGCAGCTGAAACTTAGCCAGCCGCGCCACGCTCCTTGGCTTTATCTGTGTCGATATCCTGTAGTAAAGCTCTTAGTAATTACCAGGATTTTTCCTGTGTGGTTATTTAAGAGCAGCTATAGTGAGTCCTGACGCTTCTCTCCTGCGAGAAGGACCTGGGACAGGAGCTGTGTTTAACCCAGTTTGGAAGCAGATTTCTTCCTTCCTGAGTCAGCCGATTCCTTTCCGAAAATGGCGGTGGTGGCTTCGAAATGGAAAATTCACTTCCGTGTTGCTTACGTCGCTTCAAAACCACTTCAGAAGTGAATTTAATCCGAATTCATGCCGATTTCAGAAGCATTCTGAAGAAGCTAACCAGGCCTAATGGATGGCAGCCTTGAAGTGACTGGCTTGGCTCTGGAGGAGCTGGGGGAGGTGAGGGCCGACAGGGAGCTCTGGTGTGGGCTGGTTCATGAGGTCACGAAGAGTCGGAACCAACTGAATGAATGAACAACAACAACACATTCCCCAACAACTTGCTCTTAGGGGGGAAAGAAAAAGTATGTGTGTGTTACTCCTCACTATAGTAGACCCATTGCATTAGAAATATAGATTGCTGATCTAGCTACTTCTCATCACAGTTAGATTTAGGCTACCATCATCATGATTAATAGCAATTGATAGTCTTACTGTCTACGGCTATGTCTAATCCCCTTTTGAACCAATTCAGGCTGATTTGCCTTACTACAATCTATGGAAACCAATTTAATTTCTTTGCTTGTACTTTGGTCTATCAGAGATTATGTTCATCTCCCCTGTGTGTGTGCATCGGGGGAGAAAGTACTGGCTTGCACTGAATCCTATGATGGATGCTATTGAATACTGGGAATAGTAGTGTGGCGAGACACCAGTGCATCTTAGTAAAGATGGCTAAAACCTTTTAAAACTACACCTCCCATGGCTCCATAGCCATGGCAGCAAAAATGGTGTCAAACTGCATTAATCTTATAGGGTAGATGCATCTTTAGTCAGAATCTACCAGATTTTCAAACTTTTTTTGTCATGAATAAGGAAATCATTTTATTTTTGGTGTGGGAGAAAAAAAAGCACAGAAAATTATTTTTTAGGATTACAGTTCCCGGAAGCCCCTAGAGCAGGGGTGCTCACACTTTTTCAGCATGCGAGCTACTCTTAAAGCAACTGAGTGCAAAAGATTTACCTGCCCCCGCCGCCGTGTGCTCTTGCCACCGCGTGTGCTCCTGCTGCTGTTTTCCACCCGCGCAGCTCTTCTTCCACCTGCGGGGCATTGCAGGAAGGAGAAAGCAAGAGGCGGGGCATCCAGAGGGAGCGCTCCGCCCTGCTTATCTTGCCGGCAACGGAGGCTGCACAGCTGCTTCTGGGCGAGAGAGGGGCAGGGCGCCCCCTCCAGAGTCCCCGCCTCGTGCTTCCTTCTTCCTGCAATGCCCCACAGGCGAAAGAAGCACTGCGAGAGCGGAAGCCAGCAGCAGGAGCGTGCGTGTGTGCATGGCGTGCACGCGCATGGCAGGAGCGCCCCATCCGGCTGGTGAGGCCCGAAAATCACCTGGAAAAGGGCCGAAGATCTACTAGTAGCTCCCAAGCTACCTAATGAGCACCCCTGCCCTAGAGGTAAAGCCGCTACCTTGGGTATTTTAGGTTTTTTTTAAAAAAAGTGCAAATAGGGACATAGTTCCCACTCATTGATCAAAACTGATAAACATTCTCATCTAGGCCAGGGTGCTGCTATTTATTTATGACGTAGCATTGCCCTTAAACCTTGCCTGGCACATCAGCGTTACAGAAAGACCTTCACGGTGTTCTGTCCTTGGGGTTTGCTGAGAAATTCCAATTTGGCTGACTCTGCTACAAGAAACTAGTATTATTGTGAGCAGCCTCTGATGCTATTTCAGAACTCCATACTGTTTTATCTTGTACTACCAAATGACTTAATTTGTTTTCATACAAAGAATCTAAAAATAGAAAATCTATTATTTTTGAACAATAATAGCTTCTACATTCCCTACAGCAACCTGCATTACATTCCTAAGAAGTAATATGGTTTGCAGTGATAAGCAGTAGTAACCATGCAGGGGATATATATATATATATATATATATATATATATATATATATATCTCTTCCCCATCAGCTCCAGTGGGTCTATGTTGGTGCAATATTTAAAACTTATGCTGCCTAAGTAATTTTGCATCAGGGCAAAGCAACTTACAGTTGCCTCTTCCTTCTGTGACTTTGGTTCTATATGAGCTCACAAAAACAATGTATTATTAATTTTTTTCTGCTATTTATTTATATTTATTTATTATTTCGATTTATTAGTCGCCCCTTCCGAGTGGCTCGGGATGACTTACACACGTATAAAACCATAAAAACACAATAAAATGGACCAGTGTCCACATATTAAATTTAAACACATAAATATACATTAAAAAGACTCTTAGGCCAGCATTATCGTCTATGGCCTAGATATGTCTATGCACCAAAGGCTTGGACAAACAGGAGGGTTTAACAGGCCCTGCAAAAGGCCAGCAGGTTGGTCTGTGCTCGAATTGAGGATGGAAGAGCATTCCACAAGACCGGCGCAGCGGCACTGAAAGCCCTCCTTCGCGTTGTGGACAAGTGGATGGACTGGCAGCCAGGTACCACCAAGGGGTTCTGAAGCTCAGATTGCAGTGGTCGTGGGGGATTGTATTGGGAGAGGCGGTCCCTTAAGTACACTGGCCCCAGACCATTCAAGGCCTTGAAGGTCAGAACCAGCACCTTGAAGGTGATCCGGTGCCCTATTGGAAGCCAGTGCAGTCCGCGGAGAACAGGCGTAATGTGGCAGCGAGATGGAAGACCTGCCACCAACTTGGCCGCAGCGTTCTGCACCAGCTTAAGCTTCTGGATCACCGACAAGGGAAGGCCGATGTAGAGGGCATTACAGTAGTCAATCTTGAGATGACCGTGGCTTGGACCACTGTGGCTAGGTCATGACGGGACAGGTAGGGAGCCAGCTTCCTCGCCTGCCGGAGGTGATGGAAAGCGACTCCGCTGACGATGGAGATGTGATTCTCCATCGACAGTTGGGAGTCAAGGGTGAGCCCCAAACTTTTCACAGATGGATACGGGTGAAGTGTCGCCCCGTCCAGGGTTGGGAGCAGGATCCCTCCTGTACCCGGACGATCCAGCCACAGGATCTCCATCTTAGCCAGATTCACCTTCAACCTACTGGCTCGCAGCCATCCAGTGACGGCTTCAAGGCAACGATGGAAATTATTGGGTACGGAGCCGGGCCGGCCTTCCATCCCCAGAATGAGCTGAGTGTGATCCGCATATTGGTGACACTCCAGCCTGAAGCTGCGCGCCAACCGAGCAAGTGGTCGGACATAGATGTTAAATAATAAAGGGGAAAGAATTGTCCCCTGAGGCACCCCACAAAGAAGTGGGGCGCCCCCTGAGGCAACCTCGCCCCTTCTCACTCGCTGTGATCGGTTCTGGAGGAATTTGCTAATACAAATTCTGTGTCAAGCAATTTGCTAACAAGGATTGAAGTTATTATTGGGATGGCATGTGTTTTTTCTTGCATTCCTTCCCTCAATTTTATATATAGTCTTCGGTCCATACTTGCTTCAATCTATCCAGATGGTCAGAAGGAACCAATTATGGTCAGAACTAGCTCTGCAGCCAATAGTCCTTATTTTTCAGTGTACGTTGCTCAGGAGTGACTGATTTGTGTCTGGTTTGTCAAGGAACAGTCCTCATACTTGGATGGAGGAACCTGTGGGAACATGGATGACCCTAGTTGCAACTAATTTGGCTTTATTTTTCTCTCTTTGGACCTTAACAGCCCATGAATTTGTCCCGCAATGAGGCAAATCCATGGACTCCTGGTCAGTGGTGTGGAGAAGCCATCGTTCCACACCCCGCATCGCCCGCATCGCCCGCATCGCCCGCCTTCCCTTGCCTCCCATCCAATGGGGAGAAGCACCACCACTTGACTTCCCCTCAATGCTGGGAAAGTAACAAGGGAAGATTCCAATGTTGCTGTGGCGGTGGCGTGTACTGATTCCTCACCCTTTTGGCATGTAGCCCAACCATAAGTGACTATGAAGGACTCAGTGCTGATAATGGAGATGAAGCAGTGTATGGCTGACAAATTGGACTATGTGATGAGGTAATAATAATAACGATAATATTAATACTTTATTTATACTTGCCACCATCTTCCCAAGGGGACTCAGGGCGGCTTACATATCAACAATATAAAATCCCAACATTTAAAACACAAAAATTAATCATAATGGGCAGGGCCGGTTTCAATAGATTAAAAAATTGAAAACACTGTGTGAGAGGGCAGTGTAATGTATCTGGACAGGGAATCCAAAGGACATAGTGGGGTTTGATTGCACTAGAAGGTAAAGTGCTTCCGAGAACATTTTTGTAGAGTTTGGTCAGGTCAAGGAATTACTTTTCATTCATTCAGTTTTTACGCTTTTCCTGAAGATTGCCAGGGTGGGGGCTTGCCTAATATTGCTGAGGAGTGAGTTCCAAAGCTGAGGGACCACCACAGAGAAGGCCCTTTCCTTTGTCCCCACCAATCGCACTTGTGATGGGGCAGGAGCGAGAGAAGGGCTTCTCCAGATGATCGAAGAGACTTGTAGGTTCCTAGGTGGAAATGCGGTCACACATGTAGGCGGGTCCCAAACCATTCAGGGCTGTGTAGGTAAGAACCTGCACCTTGAATTGGGACTGGAAAATAAAAGGCAGCCAATGGAGCTCCTTAAACAAGGGGGTTGACCACTCCCTGTAAGTCGCACCAGTTAGTAGTCTGGCTGCCACTTGTTGGACCAGTTGAAATTTCTGAGCTGTCTTCAAGGGCAGCCCCCCATAGAGCACATTGCAATAATCCAATCTAGAAGTAACTAAGGCGTACACTGCCACGGCCAAATCCAACTTCACGAAGTATGGTCGCAACTGGCGCACAAGCTTCAATTGTGTGAAAGCCCTCCCAGCCACTGTCGACGCCTGCACTTCAAGCGTTAGCGATGAGTCTAGGACAGGGGTGGGCAATTTCCGGCCCTCCAGGTGTTTTGGACTTCAACTCCCAGAAATCCTAACAGCTGGTAAACTGGTTGGGATTTCTGGGAGTTGAAGTCCAAAACCCCTGGAGGGCCGGTAATTGCCCACCCCTAGTCTAGGAGGACACCCAAGCTGAAGATCTGTGACTTCAAGTGGAGTGCAACCCCTTCGAGCACAGGTTGCCACCCTATACCTCGATCCGGCTTACGATTGACCTGGAGAACCTGTCTTGTCAGGATTGATCCTCAACTTATTCGTACTCATCCCGACTGTCACAGCAGCCAGGCACTCATCCAGCACCCGAGGGGCTTCCTTGGAATTAGGTGGAAAAGAGTACTAGACTTGGGCGTCATCAGTGTAGAGATGGCACCCAACTCCAATACTCTGGATGACCTCTCCCAGAGGTTTCATGTAGATTTTAAAGAGCATGGGGGACAAAATGGAACCCTGCAGGACCACACGGGTCAAAGGCCAGTGGTCCGAACAGGAGTCCCGCAGCTTCACCAACTGGGAGTGACCCTTCAGGAAGGACCAGAGCCACAGCAAGACCAACCGCAGAGAGCTGGCCCAGAACCATACCATGGTCGATGGTATCGAAAGCTGCTGAGATGTCCAAGGGAACCAGCAGGGTCACATTCCCCCTGTCTAGTTCCCTGCGGAGGTCATCCACCAAGGCGACCAAGGCCATCTCGGTACCATGACCAGGCCTAAACCCAGACTGTGACTGGTCTAGAAAATCAGTGTCCTCTAGGAATCCCTGGAGCTGAGAGGCAACCACCTGCTCCAGCACCTTGCCCAAAAAGGGGAGGTTAGAGATTGACCTGTAGTTACTCAGCACTGTAGGGTCAAGGGATTTGTCTCACCACAGCCTGCTTCAGACCAGATGGAAATTTCCCCTGAGCCAATGATGCATTGATAATCAACACAAACAAATCTAATAACCCAATTTAAATAGCCAGGAAGGGCAAGGGCCCAGAGCCGATGTGGTTGCCCTCACAGCTCCAAGGACCCCATCGACGTCATCGGGACAAACCAGCCGGAAAGAATCCCACAAGATCGGTGGTTAATCTTACACTGTATAAGAAGGTGTTGAGTTATTCAGAATCAATTAACTTTTCATTTGCGTGTGTATGGGTGATACACCGCCTGCCAAATACCAATAAGACACGAACACAAAAGTTTGGATGAAAATTGGCCACAACTCATTTATTAAAAACAGGAACAAGGGTTGGTGGCCATGCATGGGTCCTGGATCATGGGAAGGACAGCCCATGATTTCCGGAGACGCTTGCGTGCCTGGGTGCCACCAGCCCAATGCCATCAACAGGGACTTGGCACCCCAGGGGGCACGGGTGTTATCCCCCCTTACTACCAAGACAGCCAGATCCAGGGCCCATGACACACGCCAAACATAGAGTTGCGACAGAGAACATCAATAACAGAAACATCAACCTAGTGCAAACGCCAAAATATAACAGAAACATCAACATAGTCCAAACAATGATTATACAACAATACAAAGTGCACACCCCAAACAAGCAATGAAAACAAGCTGGGGTGGTGGGGGGGTGGTGGGAGGAAATTGAAGATCTGGCCCCCACGTGCCAGCAGGGCAGCCCAGGCAGTCTTAAATAGGCTGCCTGGGCGGAAGTGAGGGCCGACCAGCTGGTGACAAAGGGCAGGGCAGGGCCAGCCCTCCCATTGGCCGGCCGCAATGAAAACAAGCTGGGGGGGGGGGGGAGGAAATTGAAGATCTGACCCCCACGTGCCAGCAGGGCAGCCCAGGCAGTCTTAAATAGGCTGCCTGGGCGGAAGTGAGGGCCGGCCAGCTGGTGACAAAGGGCAGGGCAGGGCCAGCCCTCCCATTGGCCGGCCGCACTGGTGGTGGGAAAAACCCTAACACCACCCAGGGGGCTTCTAGGAGGAAGAAGCCCCCACCCCCCTTTCTTCTCAACAAGAGGACATGCCCTCCACTGCAACGTGCTCAGCCAGTAAATCGGCCAAGCCATTTAAGAATGATCTGTTATTCAGGCATAGTGGTTCCATTATCAATTGCTAAGCCTGTTCTGTTTGCCCTTCTGTTTGTTGATGATTGTTAGATGCAGGCCGTATTTCACTATAAACTCAAACTTCATAGAACATTAACTAGGTACATCTCTCCCCCACCACCCAAAAAAGAAGGAAAAAAATATAAAACAGCTTCTGGGTGCAAGATCAAATTCAGTGGGCATGTGATCATAACTCTTTGACAGATTTCTATTTCTAACCACACTTTTCTCTCTACCTTTGTTTGCCCTTGTTAGAGAATACATAAGGGCTCTAGTGGGTTGAGGTGGGGACCAAAGATTGTTGAAGGATTATTAGGAAGTGGAAACTAATTGAGAAAAAAGTTTTCAATTCCTTCCTTATTGTATGGAAGAGTAACATTTTTGAATAGAACTCCTAATATGACCATGAGGTATGCACATTGTCAGTTGGTTGTGGTTGTCTAGCCAGGGAATGAGATGGCTTGCTTGAACTTCTTGGCCAGATGAGTAACTTAACTCCACCATTCCTCACAGCCTCAGGCCTCTTCCTTTTCCTCTCAGCCTGGGCAAACTTGGGCCCTCGCTCCCTCCGGATCGGGGTGAGAGAGGCAGTGAGGACGAGGGGGCCTCCTCCTCCTTTTTTTGCTGCTTCCAAGAATAGAATACCCCCTCCCTCCCTCCCTCCTTCCCTCCCTCCCTCCCTCCTTCCCTCCCTCCTTCTTCCTATTTGGAGAGTCCCATCTAGAATTCAGTGTGGTTTATTCAAGTTCTGGCCTACAACTCCCAGAAATCCCAGCCAATTTACCAGCTATTAGGATTTCTGGGAGTTGTAGGCCAAAACCATCTGGAATGCGCATGCTCTGGCATACAGATTTCTAACGAAATTTGTTAGTACTTAAGTTACATTTTAGAAATTTTTGGAATTTTTTTTGTAAGTCTTTCTATTACTAATCAAAAAATTCCCCCCCCCCCCCTTTGATTTTCGGATCGCCATTTTTGGGTTCTAAAACATGCCTAGTAATTACGTGTTGAAATCCTAAACAGGAACACTTCTGTTATGAAGTAGTAAATGGATGGGTATATTACTATATGGCTCAGAAGTGACAATGCTGAAGTAACACTGAAAAAATCAACTACCCATCCCCATTTGGCTATGAATTTTACTGGGATTCTCCCTGTCTCTCAACTCGGGTTCCGTTTCGGAGAGCTTGTAAGACATCCCTGTTTAGACAAGCTTTTAATCTTACTGGTCCTTGAGGATAGATGCTAAGCCTAGAATTTTAATTGTAGATGCTCTGTAGATGCTTGTTTTATGTGTAGTTGTTGTATTTTATGCTTTTAGTATAGCTGTATTAAATTGAATTGTGGATGTTTTAGATGTTTTATGTAAACCGCCCTGAGCCTGCTGGAAGGAGCGGTATGTAAGAATGAACAATAAATAAATAAAAAGAAATAATAAAACTCAACCTATATCTCAGTGTTGTGAAAATAAAAGTGGAAAGAAGGAATAGATGTCACCATAGATGTCAACAAACAAATAAAAGCATGGTTGGTAATCAACATAAATTCCTAGAGATTCTTTATGGTATAATTTTGGGAGAAAAATGTTTTATTAAAATCTTAAAGGAAATTTTCAATTTCAAGTTCTGTAGAATGTTTCTGCTTAACATGGTGTTGACCCATTTGATTGTGAGCTGACCTCTCCAAAACAATACAATAGTTTTAATGGGTTAAGAGTAGCATTCTATGATTCATGCATCCTCTTCTAATCTTCATTTTTCATTAAACCTAAGTAAAACAAAACATTGCCAGTGGAATACAGATTGCCAGAACTAGCGATATTTCATACAGACATTGTTGTGGAGCTAAACAGATTTATTATTTGTTCTTTATCTGCAGGGCTAATGACAGCTCAGCCTTCACATTAAATAAAAAAAACTGTCAATGTATGGTCATTTCTATGCATTCAGATATTTCATATTTTTCCCCCTGGTATTCTTAGCTGCATATAACAAATGGTGTTGGCAATAATAGGATTTTTTTATTTTAAAAAATGCCTCAACTTAGTCATTTTATTGTAATATTCCACTATCTCATTCTGTCTGATAATAAGGGAGCAATCCCAATTTATTACATTTTGCCTTTTTCATTAATCTACAGCATGCAGTATTCTTATTTTTTGTCCATCCAATATCACCTTATTTCCTCCTGGATGTTGTTTTTAACCTACTTAATAGGAAAGGATAGAAGAAGAGATAAGAGGTGATTGATAAGAGATACTGGACATGGGCACAGCACTTCCCAAAACAGGGATTCATAGAGCCCAACACTTCATTTAACAGTGTTACTATATCAGCATGATTTCCTCTAGGCTACAGATGGCTGGTATGCTAATGGTGTGTGCATGTGGTGCGCATTTCTACATGATGGGCATGAAAGACATTTTAAATAAAATGTCAAGCAACATGAAATCCTGTATGGGTTTCTATATAACACAAACATATCCTGGGTTTAATCCAACTTAGATTTGTAATTTTGTTGCAGAGCCCAATGGAAAATAAAAGTTCAAATCAAGACAAAAATTTTAACAATCACATTATCAGAGCGGCAATTTTTAAAATATGGAACAAATTTTAAAAAAATACTTTACCCAAAAATTCCATTATGGACTTCCCCAGTAGAAGCTTTTCAAATAATAAGAAAATGAGACAGAAACATGGCCGAAATATGCTGAACTCTTGAGAAAAGATGGCCAACATTTTGCACTAAAAAAATCAAGAAGAGCTAGCTCACTGGAACCTAAATTGGTTTCAATATAACCAGATCTTAAAAAGATACAAAGAGGATACGAAGTGTGGCTGGATAAGCCAAACACTAAAAGGTGAGAAAATCTGGTTGCAATCCGAGAGAAAGACCGTCAGCTTAATTTATAAATTTCTATTAGAAGTTGAAAATGAAAAGAATCCCATTAAAGACTTCATGAAAAATGGTCAGCAAATTTGGGGTACAATATCCCACTGGAAGAATGGGAAAATGTGTGGAGAAATAAACAGAGGTATACATATGCATACTGTCTTAAAGAGAATGTATATAAGATGGTTTATAGATGGTACATCACACCATACCAATTATCCAAAATCTATAAAAATAATAACGATATTTGCTGGAAATGTCAAAAAGAAAGAGGAACGTTCTTTCATCAGTGGTGGACATATAAATCTGCTAATGCCTACTGGAATATGATTCACAAGAACATACAGAAAATCTTCCAAATTGATACAGCGAAAAAACCCGAATTTTACCTTTTAAATATTACGGGACAAGTAAAAAATAAAGCTAAGGACAAACTGCTAACATATCTTATTATTTCAGCAAAAATCATCTACGCTAAGCTCTGGAAATCAACAGAAATGCCGAAAGAAGATGACTGGATTATGAAGTCGCTCGAAATAGCTGAGATGGACAAATTAACATGTCTAATACGGAACAAATCTACCAAAATATATGATGAAACCTGGACCCCCTTCGTTAATTTATTAAGGAGAAAAAATATAAACCTAAAAGGTTTAAGAATCTAAGAACTAAGTGTAACGATGTCCCACCTCTGACACCAATTTGTGAAGACTCGTTATTCGCATGCCAACTTTACACCGTGGCAGGGTAGGCTACCTCATCCACTGCCACGTCACGATGCGAATATTCGTTCTTCAAACTGCTGCCACCATTTTATGAGAGAGAAACTAACTGGAACACTTTTGTGAGGAAAGCTATTTGTGAGGGATACTGAGGGTTTTTGTGAGACAGTAATAAACTTTTAAAATGAGGCTTGACTTTTGAAATCAATGGCACAGAGAGGTTTTCAAGATGAAATAACAATCAACAGTTTATTCAGGCACAAAAGCTTGGTTTGGTATTTTGTATAACTCTTCCGAGGAGTCACGACTTTAAAAGGTTACAAATGTTCTAGTGATGGCAAATACAAAGTTGCAATGCTTAACTATTGCTATTCCTCAGCTAGATCAGCTGCTAACTCTTTCAATATATAGGCACCCTGGCCTTCTTCAGACACTTTGTCTTTATTTAGCCCTCAGGCTTTACAATAAACTAGCTGGCTCTCAAGCTCAGCTCACCAAGACTGTATTCTCACATCCTTAAACGTCGACTCCTAACCCTGCTCTCTCTAGAGCTGGTCAGACCTAACTGCTCTCTCTGCGCTTTCAACACTAACTGACTTGGAGCTGGTCTTCCAGTTAAACTGTCAAAATTCAAACTTCCCCAGAATTCTATTCCTGGCTCTGGCAGAAGCCGTTGACTCCTCCCACTTCTGCCTCAGAGCCACGTTGCTATGGCAACTCTGCTTTCCCTGCAGAGCTGTGCTCTTAATATCAGCTCTTTCTCCGGTTCACATTATCCTAACATTTCAATACATATTCAAAACTATAATAAAAAATAAACACTTCAACACACTAAGTCTATCAAAATTGCAACTCAAAATCGCAGCTTAACATGGCTTAAAGTAATGAGATGTGAAGTCAACATTTCTTTTACAATCTGTTATTTCCTTTTTGTATTCTTCCTTGTTCAGATACTCTAATTAGAGTTATCAATACTCTCTCTCTTTCTATTTGTCTTATTAATCTTTACTAAGCCAAAATTTGGCCTCTTATTGGCTCTGACTTTTACTTTGCTGTTCTTTCCTTAGTCCCTCCCTTTGCCTACCCCCTATTGACCCTGGCCTCCCCTTTCTCTTTACTCCCTCTTTCTATCCCTCCCCACTCACCTTTTCTCGATTACTTTCTATCAGATGGTCTTGAATACCTTGCGGAATTGTCCGGCAAGGTTCATGATTTTATTCATGTTTTCTGTATTCTTGAAATCTTTAATAAAATCTTTTTTAAAAACCCAAAAAAAAAGGAAAGTAAAAGTTCAATTCAGAGATAACTCATAATTCACCTCCCGGCTGTTGGTCAGAATCTTTCTTTGAATGATGCATGGTATGTAATGATGCGAGTCCTACTACTTTTGCTGTCTTTGTTCTTGAGAGTACTCACATTATTGTAATTTATAACCCATTAATGTATATTATGTATTCCAGAATAATCTTGAGCACCTCCATAATCATGGACGGGTCTTGAAAAAGCAGACGTGAAACAGTGTGTCCATACACCAGTCTCCCGTCGACCCTTAGTCCGGATTTTCCATGAGCGTTCCAGCCTCCTCCAAACACTCACAATACGTATACCAGTTGCCGTGAGTTCAATCTGTTTATCAGAGGAGGACTTCTTTGAACTTTTGTTGTGGACTAATTTTCGACCACTTGGATATATTTTAATTTGTCGAAAGGACTTTGACCATTGTGGTCTCTATTTTTCTTGGACAATGAAATGAGATATTATCTGTAACCTTTGAGGACTTTATTTTCTGTTAACTATGATATGAAATGTGATCTGTATAATCTGGATTGTCCTCCCAGCACCGATGTATTACATTCTTTGATCGTATTCGTGATACTTTTACTTCTTTAGTCGATGCCAATTATTATTTATGAAGTTGTGATATTCATGTAATTTACCCCACAGAGTGTTTGATGTGAGAGTAATATATTCATTTCCCGAAATTGGGAACTTCGGATACATCTGAAATTTGGATGTAATTCGGATGTTTTTGACTTTTGAAGCGATTCCGAAGAGAGTTAAAGAAACAGGAAGTGGATTCGCCATTTTGACGTCTCCGTCGCCTTATTCGGATAGGGCTCATATGTCATTTCTGACCTTCTCTATTTTTGTCCCATTGCATTTAAAATGTTTTAAATGTTTATTAATGTGTTAAATGTGTTCAATATTTCGTACCAGTGTGGCAATTTTTTCAGTAGTAGCAGTCAAAAACAGAGGGAAAGGGAATCCCCCAAGTTTTGACTGTCCCTTCTGAATGAACTGACAAAAAAAGGTAAGTTATGAACTGACTAAAACAGGTAGAGGGAAACTTCTATGACACAGCCATCAAATACCGATCCCACAAATGACAAAATGTATTGAACTGAATGGTGATTATGAGGAAAAATAATGCTATAATCCATGTAAGTTTTATTCAAATATATTCACTCTTTGTATTGTAAAAAATCTTGTAATTTATTTATTTACTTCATTTATATTCCGCTCTTCTCACCCCAAAGGAGACTCAGAGCGGATTACAGTACATATACTTTGCAGACAATCCCTGCAGTTCAACATATACATATATTGACGAACAAAGACAAACAAAGAGGCAAACTTCTGGCAAACTTCTGGCCACCAGGGGGAGCTGATGCACTCCTCATCTCTCTCAGCATTTTCCAGCTTCCCTTGTTGTTCTTCCGGATTCCTTCAGTGATTCCTGGAGTTCTTTAATGGCCTCATAAATCAGTCAAAATTCACCTCCCCACTTAATGTGGTACCTTTATCTCCTACTTGACAGATAAACTGTCTTTCAGGCTGCAAAGGTCGACAGCAGGCTACACTTAAGGTTGGGCACCCACCCCGACCCGGGCAGGCCTCGAACTTATAACCTACAGATCAGAGAGATCTTATGCAGCTGACACTTAGCCAGCTGCGCCACTTCCTGGTAACCTTATTTTTTGTCTATTTAATGGTTGTTTTTATATTGTGTTATGCTATTGTTTTATTTTGCTTATGTTGCTGTTTTATGAATTTTAATGTGTTATATTTTAATTATGTTGATCGGGCTTATCCTTATTATTATTATTATTATTATTATTATTATTATTTGAAACACAACAAGATGAGTTCACAGCAAACAAGATCACTCTGCTGGCTGTTGTATTGGATCACACATCGGACACTTCCCGTATGTCTAGGACTGTGTGATGTATCGGCGAATAATGTGTGCAGATCCAAGTAAGGTGGCCTTTTGCAGCTGACAGATGGTAATTTTGTCAGTGCCGATTGTGTTTAAGTGCAGGCCAAGGTCTTTAGGCACTGCACCCTGTGTGCTGATCACCACTGGGACCACCTTTACTGGCTTGTGCCAGAGTCTTTGCAGTTCAATCTTTAAATCCTCATATCATGTCAGCTTTTCCAGTTATTTCTCTTCAATCTTGCTGTCGCCTGGGATTGCAACATTGATGATCCATACTTTGTTTTTTAACACGATTGTGAGGTCAAGAGACTTGTGCTCCAAAACTCTGTCAGTCTGATTTTGGAAGTCCCAGAGAAGGTTGAAGTGTTTTCCGTAACTTTTTCAGGCTTGTGATCCCACCAGTTCTTTGTCACAGGCAGATGGCACAAGTTCCAACGAATCATCTGAGCAATGGTGTTATGTCTCTGCTTGTAGTCTGTCTGTGTGATCTTCTTGCAGCAGCTGAAGATGTGATCTATTGTTCCATCTGCTTCCTTGCAGAGTATACACTTGGGATCTGTTGTCGACTTTTCAATTCTAGCTTTGATGATATTTGTTCTGATGGCTTGTTCTTGGGCTGCCAGAATCATGCTCTCCGTCTCATTTTTCAAAATTCCATTTGTGAGCCACTTCAATGTTTTTCCGTTGTCAATTTGGCTCTCAATTTTTCCAGGAACTGTCCATGGAGAGCCTTCTTTTGCCAGTTTTCTCTTCTGCTCTGCATTGTGTTTATACGGTGTTCATTGTGTCTTTTGCACTTTAAGCAGTTTACTACTATTGACTTCCCTTAATGTTGGTTCTTGACTGCCTTTCACATAATATGCCAGTGCATGTTTATCTTCTTCTACCATTTGTTTCACTTGCATAAGTCCTCTGACTCCTGATTTTCCAGGCAGATAAAGTCTGTTGACGTAACTACGCGGGTTTAATGAGTAGTGGATTGTCATCAATTTTCTTGTTTTTCTGTCCAGATAATCCAGCTCTGCTTGTGTCCAGTTCACAATTCCAGCAGTGTATATAATGGTAGGGATAGCCCAGGGGTTTATAGCCTTGATCATATTTCTGCCATTTAATTTGCTCTGCAAATCCTTTCTGCCCCTTTGGATATATTCTTTGCTGACCACATTTTTCACACGCTCGTACTTGATATTGTCAAACTGTAGTATGCCCAGATATTTATAGGCTTCAGACTGATTGCATTTTATGGTTTGTCCATTTGACCGGACCATTAGCACCGGGAATGTGGCGCAGCTGGCTAAGTGTCCGCTGCATAAGATCTCTCTGACCAGTAGGTCATGAGTTCAAGGCCTGCCTGGGTCGAGGTGGGTGCTCGACCTTTAAGTGTAGCCTGCTGTTGACCTTTGCTGCCCAAAAGACAGTTGCATCTGTCAAGTAGGAGATAAAGGTACCACATTAAGTGGGGAGGCAAATTTTGACTGAAATATGAGGCCATTAAAAGAACTCCAGGAACGCTGAGGAATGCGGCAGGAACAACAAGGGATGCTGGGAGTGCTGAGAGATGAGAAGTGCATCAGCTCCCCCTGGTGGCCAGAGTTTGCTTCTTATAGTCTATATGTGTGTATGTGGAAATGGCAGGGATTGTCTGCTAAGTATGTGTACCTGTAATCTGCTCTGAGTCCCCTTTGGGGTGAGAAGAGTGGAATATAAATAAAGTGTATTATTATTATTATTATTGACATCTCTATGTCCTCCCTATGAGTAATTTTCCTTTCTTTAATGCCACGACATTAAAGAAATAATAATAATAAAATAATAATAATCTATTATTATTAATATTATTATGGTATATAAAATAGGTATACAAATAAAACATTTACTGATAAGTCTGCATTTTCAAGGCTTTCTAAACAGGTGGATTTAAAAAAATGAAGTACAGCTGAAGAATTTTCACAGAGTTCACTGTAAACACTTTGTTAGCACATTGTTGCTAGCAGGTTTGTGTAAATGTTTAGGTGGCATTCAGAAAATGTTTTGCAAACCCATAATTGAGCTGAGGCGAGGTTTCATAGTTTAAGAAGTAGTGGTCTAGGAACCTGATGAAAGGGGTAAAATTCAACAAATAGAAAAAGGCAAAATAGAACGAAATATAAATTAGATAAAAATAGATCTAAGTTAATTTTACATTATTTATTTATTATTTCAACTTGTATACCACCTTTCCCAATAGGCTCAGGGTGGTTCACAACACAAGCAAAAACAAGGAAAAACATAGTTCCAACAGCAATTTCAAACGTAATAAAAACCATTTGTGCTAAGACAGAGAATGTGATTAGACGGCCTCTAAAGATTGAACGCCTGCCAGAAGAAGTTAGCCTTGCAAGCCCTCTGGAAGGATGACAAGTCTATTATTGCTCAGACCTCCTCCGGTAAGGCATTCCATAGGTTGGGCGCTGCTACAGAAAAGGCGCGCTGTCTTGTAGATGACAAGCGACAGGTTCTAACCAACGGGACTTCTAAGACTGTAGTGATCTCTGGGGAATATGCGGGGAAAAGCGGTCCTTCAAGTACGCTGGCCCCAGATCATGCAAAGCCTTAAAGGTCAACACAAACACTTTGAAGGCAACCTGGTACTCAGTAGGAAGCCAGTGGAAATGCTGTAAGACTGGTGTGATGTGACACCTCCGTGACACTCCAGCCAGCAGTCGAGCAGCAGCGTTTTGCAGTAGCTTGAGTTTCTGGGTCACGGCCAAAGGGAGGCCAATGTAGAGGGCATTACAGTAGTCTAGTCTCGAGATGACTGTGGCCTGGATCACCGTAGCTAGGTCGTTACCGGAGAGGTAGAGTGCCAGCCGCCTTGCCTGGCGCAGGTGGAAAAATGCCGCTTTGCTCACAGTGGAGGCCTGTGACATTAGGTTTTCAGTATATATTTTTGTTTTGTGCTTTCAAGTCATTTCTGATGTTTGAGGACCCTAAGGGCTCATCTAAGCATGCCCCAGAGCAGCCCTGGGTCTGCAACATTTGTGCCAAATCCAAAGCCCTTTGTTCAGACAGCTCAAGAGTGTATCTGCTTTACTGAGATGGCCCATATCTCATCTCCTCCATGTTACCACTGCTGCCGTTTTTACTTGGCAATGAAATACCATCTGATCTCCTGGCCATCGTTGGGGGGGGGGCTGCCTAAATCAGAACAGGACTCTGGTATGACCAGTAAAAATGAGGAGGAGGATCTCCCCTCCTTCTTCCTGGACATCAGATTTGCCTCTGCCAATGTCAGAATGGGTCACCCACATGTTAACAAAGAAGGATAGGATATTGTTTTCAATGGCCAGGAGTTCAGATGTGGTCTCACATTTGGCCGGGGTGACTACAGCAGTGCAGTAGCCATGAGTAATCTTTCATAAGTGCAGCTAAAGGGTGATGGCAGTGGCGTCCAGTCTGGACAGTGGATCAGTCTGAATAAGATCTGATCCCATTGTCCAGACTTCTTAAAAGCCAAAGGATATGCTACAATTTCCAGCAAACTCTGGAGTATCTTCCAACTTTGCTGACAGTGGGGCAAAAAAAAAAGTGGTACTCACTGGAAGTCATCGTGCATCATGGAGACAGCCAGCCTTCCATTCGGGATGAGTAGGATTTTTCTTGCAAGAGTAGACACGCTGTAAGACAAATCTACCAAAGGATTTTCTAGGTAGAATTTGTTCAGAAACCGTTTGTCCATGTTTTCCTCTACTGGAGTGCACTTGCGTTTGACAGAATATGTCAGACTGAATCTTGAATACAAGTGAACAACTATTATTTTTCCAGATGTGATAGATTATAGTGGTTATAATCTCTTTCCATTACTCATACCAGAAAGAGCTTCTGAGGACCAATGCCTAACTTTTAACTACACTGATCCAGAACTTTTTACATTTAAACTATCCCCTAAGCCAGGGCTGTCCAACTGGTGGCCCGGGGGCCGTATACGCCCCCCCAGCCCCTTCCCTCCGACCCCCTAAGCTTTTTAATAAAAATTAAAAATTGAAAAATAAAATAAATAATAAAAATGTAAAAAAATATCTACTTCCGGGTTCGGAGCAAGTATCGCGAGAATACGCAATCCACACGGGATTTCGCTGTCAACATGAGATCACGCCGGCGTTGACAGCAAAATCCCGTGTGGATTGCATATTCTTGCGATACTCTTCGGCTACTCTACTACTGGATCGCTGAGGCCCACAGACGCGATTAGGACCTTCTTCGACACAGTCAGTCGTCGCCTCTCTCGTCGTCCGGTACTCCTGGATCCTGCGCGTTTGGAAAAGGTAGGCGAAGCAGGGGGCCCTCATTCCCCCCATCTCCCCTCATGTATTAAATATAAAATTAAATATATTTAAAGATGAAATAAGGGGAGATGGGATACATTAAGGGGGGAGGGGAGGATGGAATTAAATATATTTAATATTAAAATAAGGGGAGAGGGGAGGATGGAATTAAATATATTTAATATTAAATTAAAATAATTTAATATCTTATCCCTGCATTTTATCTCAGTAAAAGATTATATTTGACTGTATGCATGCAGGGGCGGGGTGGAGCCAGGGAGAGGGCAGAGCTGGGGTGGGGGCGGAGCCGGGGATGGAGCCGGGGGTGGGGGCAGACCCTACAGCCCCCCAGGTCATCAGTGGCCCCTGGGCCTGTAGAAGTTGTACAGCCCTGCCCTAAGCCACTCAAATCCACTGCTAGCCATGTTTTTTCCCTCTCTTCCTTGACACACAATAGCTATTTAACTTACTAAGACCAAAGATAGAAACATGAAGGTAAATTGCAAATAATTTGTTTTTCTTGAAGTCTTGAAATCATTTGGGCAACTGTGTGTAATTAAAAATATGATTACAACAATTTCACTATACAATATGAAGCAATCAATTAATGCCAGGCACCTGTAGCTGCGATACAGTACTGTACAGAGCACTAACTCCCAATACAGAACAATTGTGATGTAGTTGCTAGGCCTGTTTCTGATAATCGGATACACCTGATTTTCAGATGTTTTTTTCGGACTTCCAATAATTGAAGCAATATTGAGCACAGCGCCCCAAACAGGAAGTGGATTCACCATTCCGAGAGCTCCGTCACCATTCTCAGAAAGGGCTTGAATGTCATTTCTGCCCTTTCTTGCTGCCTCTCTTCATTGGCTGTTGGCTATCAGGTGGTTTGTGTGAAATCACCAGATTTGTACCAGTGGCTAGTTTTATCATTAGTAGCGGTCAAAAAGGGATGGAAAAGGGATTCCCCATAGTTTTGACTCTCCCTTCTGCTGATTTTCACACATTGCGCAATCGCGGACGCTATTTCCAAATACTTCCGAATATCAGAATACATCTGAAATCCGTGTCGATAAAATCACTTAAAAATCAGAAGTGATTCACCAGGCATGGTTTAGAACCCAAAAATCGAGATTCGAAAATCTAATGGGGGGGGGGGGGTTAAATTAGTAATAGAAAGACTTACAAAAAAATTCTAAAAATTTCTAAAATGTAACGTAATTACTAACGAAATTCGTTAGTAGTTCTAAAGTAGGCAAAGCAGGGAAACAGGACTGACACTGTTTTAAGCACAGGCAAATCAAGGGGCAACATTTCCCTTGGTTTCTTTGCAAGGACATATAATGCATTAATATATTAATAAAAAGCCAGGGTTCCTTTGCAGGGACATATAATGCTTTAATATATTAATAAAAAGCCAGGGTTCCTTTGCAGGGACATATAATGCATTAATATATTATTATTAATATTATTAAATAAAATAGTTGCCCACCTCTGGTGTAGGCCTTGCTAATCTGTAGAGTTCTCCTCACTCCAGCTTTTCCCCGTTCAGTTTTCCATGCCACTCTAGGAATCTCCGTTTGAACTCTATGGCTTTTCTTGATTCTGAACTATTCCTTCTCCTCTCCGTGCCCTTTTCACTCCTGCTCCCCTTCTCTCAGCAGTTCTTATGTCCTTCTGCTCTGTCCTTCTATCTAAACCCCCTTCCTGGGGTTTAAAACCACTTTTTCTTCAGTCCTCCCAGCTGCTCTAGGACTAGCGCTCTGGATCTCTCTATGGTTCCGGCTCCATTTTCACTTCCTGGAGGAAGGCCTTTCACTCTAATTAGGCTCCGAGCATGGAAAGGCCCTGATTTGACTGTGAGTAATGTCTGGAAAGCTATTTTGAAGGGGAAAATTTTCCTGTTGGGGAGGCATCTGAAATATTTACAAATCTAACAAAAATTTGGGCCCAGGGAGTGCAGAAAAGAAAGTCCACTTCCGGGATTGCCACTGCGATGCGTATAAACTTGAAAGTCCCATACATACGAATCCCTTCCGATTTCATTTAATTTTCATAACTTTTTTCTCATGCCTATGATTCACATCCGAAGCCAGAGCAAAACCATTCCGAAACATATTTTTCCGTTTGAAAACAGGCCTAGTAGTTGCACTAGAGTGAAACTAAGGAAATCTAGATCTAGATCCCACTGAATCATGATGATCATATGCCATTCCCTCTCAATCTAACTTCCTTTCAATAGTTGTGGGAATAATCTGGGATAGAGCAAAACCATATACATACTCTGAAGCTCATTGTAAGAAATGAATAAATATCTCTCATAAATAGTGAGCAAATATGTAGTACCAAACTCTGCACATGAAAACTTGCTCCTGTGAAGCCCTGCTGAGATAGTGAAACCAATTCAGCATTGACCTCAATGAGTTTTCAAGCCCGCCCAATATTTGGGTTTGCTCACCATTAAGATTTTTCTTTATGTTCTGTAAAATCAGTTGCTCACTGGGCTGACAAATATATATATCTAGGCTGCACTATTTAAAGCTGTAGCTTGGAACTTATATGATTGAATACTGTTCTATGTATAGTGGAGAGAACTCAGAAAACAAGCGTGTCAGCAAAAGGCTAGGCTACCAATTTCTTTCCTAACATATAGTTTTCTATATGGATGAATTTATTTCTCTCCGTGGAGGACCAATCAATTATATGCACTGTTATTGCTTCAAAAAGTGGTAGAGCTTATACACAGATTTCATGTTACAGTAAGAAGTAAATACAATGTGGCAGAAAAACATAAATATAAGAAATTATCTATCCAATAGAATATTTCTTTCTCTTCTCTTTCAAACCATGATGCTACAGTCTTTCTCAAGGATCACTGAAAATAAGTTCAGATGATGGTATAGATTTACACAACATTTTCACATCTCCGTATGCATGAATTGGGAAAATCCATATTATATTGCATAATAGTCACCCTTTCCCTCATTTTTAGGGAAGAAATGGGGTGTGACTATTATGGGCAGATTTTTTTTCAGATACATGGTTACCACCAAGGAAAACCTTGTAGCTGCAAAGCCTCCCTGTACACCTACCAGTTAGAGCTATGCGGCCTACCTCTTTTGGCTGGCAGCCAAGAGAGGACTCATAGCTCTCACAGGCAGGTGCATGGGTAGGTGAAGGCTCACCACCTGCTTGCCTCTCCTCTCCCCTCTGAGCTACTTGTGGTCCACACTCTGGTTACATCCCGAATAGACTACTGCAACACTCTCTATGTGGGGTTGCCTCTGAAGACTGCCCGGAAGCTGCAATTAGTCCAATGCTCAGCAGCCAGGTTACTGACAGGAGCGCGATACAGGAAGCGCACAACGCCCTTGTTACACCAGCTCCATTGGCTGCCAATTAGCTTCCAAGCACAAGTTCTGGTATTGACCTACAAAACCCTATACGGTTCTGGCCCAAATTACCTATCCAAACGTATTCTCCCCTACGAACCATCAAGGCACTTAGGATCTTCTGGAGGGGCCCTGCTTACAGTCCCACCACATTCGCAATTGTGGCTGGTGGCCCCTCGGCTGTGGAACTCCCTCTAACTGAGATCAGATCTGCCCCCTCACTCCTGACCTTCAGGAAGCTATTGAAATCATGGATCTGGAAAGAAGCATTCCCGGAATAATGGCTAATTTCAATCAATCAATCAATCAATTATTTATTACGGTCTATGATCAGCACATAAAATGGGGCACAGATGCCCAAGGAAAGGGAATTGCAGTTCCCAAATTGGCCAGATATAAAAACAGATTAAAACCATGTTATAAAAAGAAAACAGATTAAAAAGATAGGTTAAGTTACAATTTAAAAAGCAGGTATTTGTCTAAAGATACGAATCATCTGCGACTTGCTGTCATTCCGTAGAGCCGTCAAGACCTGGCTATTCAGACAGGCATTTAGCCCATAACCAGTGCCCGTACCACTAGCGCTCTGCCACGTCACCGCCATCGCATTTCTGCTGCCTTATTGCAGCTATTGTTGGGAATGGGATTTTAACTGTGGGTTTATATTGGTTTTACTGTGTTTTATGTGTTTTACTTGCTATTTTAATCCTGTGAACCGCTCTGGGTTCCAGAGAGAGCGGTATAGTAAGTTGAACTAATAAATAAATAAATAAATAATAAATAAAGGAGGATGGCGGATAAAAAATATTAAATACACAACTAATAGTAGCAGAGAAGATAACTATTGTCGCACTTGGTTGGACAAACTAAATAGCTCAAAGTATCACATATCATTGTATTTTTTGGTACTCAAAGGCTAACACATATTTTCCATAAATTGATAATACACATACATATCATACACTGTTGAATATCATAAGTGACCTGAACAACACATGCACTGACAGTATTTAGACGGGGTGTTAAAGGAAAAGTATCTCAGGGATATATATACAGACCGGGATTCTCAGGGAAAGACAACAGGGAAGGTAATCCAAGGTGCGTGCAATCTCCTTTAGAGTAAATTCCCCGATATTGGAGGGATGCTGGTATAAGGTAAGTCCAAGTTCGTGTATTCCACAATTTGCAATCAAAGTATCCAAAGCCAGTAGTCCCAACAGTCCTACGATATCAATATTTTGTATTCCAATATTCGCTCGGCGTGGTTGCCAAAGGAAGGCCACAGACATCAACCTTAGCATACGGCCCACCCAGCGTCTATGGATTGTGGCAGCAACAGTTCACGAGGGAGATGAAACTTTTGCAAATGTCTTTCAGAGACAGCATTTGGGAAAAGCTGTTAGGGAGGTCAGTTCTTTTGAGAATCATGAGTGCATAGATAAGACATCTGGTTGTGCAACTTTGGATAGCTAGAACAAGGCTGTCCAACTTCTTCGGGCCCAAGGGCCGGAATTCAGGTGACTGATCACCTTGGGGGCCGCAGCGGAGGGCGTTGCCACTCGCGGGGGCGTGGCCGCAGCAGGGGCAGGGCCGCTCACGGGGGCCCAGGGCAGGAGGCGGGCCGGGGGATCGCAAAACCGCCCTCACCGTGTCCCTAGCTCTTGCAGCGGCGCGCCTGAAGGAAGGTAAGCCCGGGAGCTTACCTTCCTTCAGGCACGGCCACTGCAAGAGCTAGGGACACGGCGGAGGCGGCTCGCCCTTCCCGCCCTGGCGCGCATGCCCAGTGTCCTGCACGGCGCGTCCCTTTTCGGCGGGGTGACATCAGGCGCCACGCCTGACGTCACCCAGCCTCGCTTGCGCACCAGGGTGGGATCGGCGAGCCACCCTCCGCCGTACCCCTAGCTCTTGCAGCGGCCGCGCCTGAAGGACGGTACGCGCCCGGGCTTACCTTCCTTCAGGCTCGGCCGCTGCAAGAGCTAGGACACGGCGATCCCCGGCGGCTCGCGCATGCCCAGATCCCGCCCGCCCCTTTTTCGGCCTGCGTCACCCTGCGCGAGGGCGGGTCTGTGCGAAGCGCCAGGAACAGGCGGGGGAAGTCCCCCAGCCCTTAGGGCATCTGAAGGAAGGTGGCTTCCTTCCTTCAGCCTCCTCCTCACTCGCGGAGGGCCCCGCCCGCCTGGTGCCCCGCCCCCCTGCGGAGATCGGGGGAATTTTTTTTCAAAAAATAAAAACTGATTTCTTGCCCTGCCCCTCCTCGCCCCCGGAGGCAAAAAAATAACTGATTTCTTGAGGCTCGGGGCCGTGTACGCCCCCGGGCCGCCAGTTGGGCAGCCCTGAGCTAGAAGGAATGTGCTAATTGCCATTTCAAGGTCTATCCTTCCAGCAGTGGTTTTCGGTTTACCATGTAAGGGAGGGGTGTGAGGGAAATCTAGTTCTGATATAGCCATGCCTGGCAGTTTGAATCTCAGATTCAGGTCAACTTTTGCAAGCAAGCCTTCATGTATTTTTGCTCCTGCATTTAGCCTCCCATGTTCCAGGTCTCTTGTATTTTTGAGCTCAAGTACTCAAGTCTGACCTTTGATCTTTCTTGGAAACCTTTTGAACTTTACCAATTACCGGAACTTACCTGCTTGGATTTATAAGTGACTTTACAGCATTCCTACAGTCTATGGGCATTGGGAACATTTCCTTGGATTATTGATTGAACTCTATTTCTTGATATATTTCCTATTGCTTTATTGCTTGCTGTTTTCTTCAATAAAATACTATTTTCTTCAGCTGGAGTGGTGTGTTTGGATTCTAAGGGCTCAGGTTTCTACGCTGGTGTGCGACACTACCTGAATCTTCCGGATTGCAGATGAAGGGGTGTCAACATACAATGTATTACAGTAATCCAGCTTCGAGGTGACTGTAGCGTGGATTACCATTGCCAAAGCCTCTGTCGGGAGGTGAGGTGCTAGCTGCCTCACCTGGAGAAGATGGAAGAAAGCATGCGGAGACCTGAGCTTCCATCGTCAGCTGGGAATCCAATACAACACCAAGGCTCTTCACAGTAGCAGATAGAGCTAGAGGCTCACCATCAAAGGTAGGCAGCGAGCTAGCCAGTTCCGGAGGTCAACCGAGCCAAAGCAGGCCCGGATTAAGGATTGGGGCCACCCGAGGCCACACCCGGTAAGTGCTGCCCCGGGGGGGGCGCCATAGGGGGCGGGGCCACCTGAGGGGGGCAGGGCCGGTGCAAGCGAGGAGGTGGCGGGGGGAAGTCCTGCCCCTAGGAGTCTGATGGGGCTTCCCCCCGACGCCTCTTCGCTCGCATGCACGGGCGCCCCTCCCTCCTTCACTGGAAGAAGGAGCGGCACGCGACCGAGGAGGCAGCGGGGGGAAGTCCTGTCAGACGCCCTACAGACGGCGGGAATTTCCCCCGGCTCCTTCTGTCGCATGCGGGTGGGCGCCACGCTCCTTCCTTCACTGAAAGAAGGAGCACGGCGCCTGTCCGCGCGAGAGAAGGAGCCGGGAGGAAGCCTCGCCGCCTCCTCGGTCACACGCCGCTCCTTCTTCCAGTGAAGGAGGGAGGGGCGCCCGTGCATGCGAGCAAGGAGGCGTCGGGGGAAGCCCCGTCAGACGCCTAGCGGCGGGACTTCCCCCCTGGCTCCTTCTCCCTCGCGCGGGAAGAGGGAGGAAGGGAGGAAAAAGGCCGGCCTGGAACCCGCCCCCCCACTCTCCTGGCTCCTCACCTCGGCTCCTCCTCCCACTCGCTCCCTCCCTCCTCAACAACTCACTGCAACCTAGATGCCGTGGCGACCCGAAGATCCGGTCGCCATCTTGCCACCCCCCCCCCCATGGCCGCCGCCCGAGCCCATGGCCTCATCTGGCCTTATGGGTAATCCGGGCCTGGGCCAAAGGATCTCAGTTTTTACTGTGTTCACCTTTAATCTGCTCGTGCGTAGCCACCTCGTCACAGCTTCGAGGCACAGGGAGAAGCTGTCAGGTATTGTGGTTGTTCCAGGCTCCAGGTGCAGGAGCAGTTGGGTATCGTTGGCGTACTGGTAGCACTCCAAACCAGTGGTTGGATGTATATGTTAAACAGTACTGGGGGGAGGATAGCACCCTGCGGCAAAATGAGGGGTCAGGCAAAAATAGACCCAAAAATGCCATGCCTTTTGGCCTGAATGCACATGCCTAATAAATATCCCATCAAAAAATCTCCTGATAAAGTTACTGACACATGAAAATATGCTTTTTAAGTCATTGTAAAATATTTTCTAATATTGTTTCTATCCCTATCTATTAGATTTAAAGTCTTCTTGTGTTTTCTTGTGTTTTCCTCTTGTACTGAAGATAAATGTGCATTCCAGGATGATATATATTTAACTAACAATGGGGGATAATTTATGGAGTAAACCCAGTGCTTAATGTAACACAATATATCTTATTTGCTGCAATTGATTCTGGTCCCTGCTGGATGTGTGGCAACTTTAACGTTTCCTGCTGAGTCTTAAATATCTTCTGCAGAGAAAAAGGTGGTAGGGGGGAGAGACAAGACAAGATAAGGAGGTGGAATTTCCACAATACTCAAAGAAAGGCTTTCAATGTCAAAGCTTTAGTTCAGGAACAGGGAACTCTGTGGCCTCTCAGACGTCAATGGACAGCTAGATACTATATATTATCATCATTTAGGGAAACAGCTATTTTTTTCCATATCCATCGAACTAGATGCCCAGTAATAATCACACTGAATATGTAGGGCAATAGTTCAGAAAAATACTCAGTTTCAAGAGAAAGATTTGTTTATATTTATTTATTTATTATTTATTTCCATCATTTCTACCCCGCTTCTTCTCAACCCCCGAGGGGGGACTCAGAGCGGCCTAACAACGGCAAGGATTCGATGCCACACAGTATACATATAATAAAAACAAACAGTTAAGAATAAAATACATTAAAATACAGCTGGAATTAAAATACATTAAAATACAATTAACATTAAAATGCATCGTGTACATTCACAACAGTTAAAACAGTATTCCATCCATAAGCATTAGGTCTTGTCCACCAGATTGCCATCTCAATCCAATCAAAGTGCCGTATCGTGCTAAAGTGCAAACGCTTGGTCCCATAACCAGGATTTCACTTTTTTTCTGAATGCCAGGAGGAATGAAGCTGATCGAATATCAATAGGGAGCGCATTCCACAGGCGGGGAGCCACCACCGAGAAGGCCCTATCTCTCGTCCCCACCAACCGCATATGAGATGTAGGTGGGAGCGAGAGCAGGGCCTCCCCGGATGATCTTAAGGTACAGGATGGGACATAGAGGCCGATGCGTTCGGACAAGTAAGCTGGGCCAGAACCGTATAGAGCTTTAAAGGTCAAAACCAGCACTTTGAATTGAGCTCGGAATTGGACAGGCAGCCAGTGGAGCTGACACAGCAGGGGGGCGGTATGCTCCCTGTATGTAGCTCCCGTTAGTAGTCTGGCTGCTGCCCGTTGGACTAATTGCAGTTTCCGAACTGTCTTCAAGGGCAGCCCCACGTAGAGTGCGTTGCAGTAATCTATTCGGTATGTGACCAGAGTGTGGACCACCGTAGCCAGATCAAATTTCCCAAGGTACGGGCGCAGCTGGCGCACAAGTGTTAACTGTGCAAAAGCTCCCCTGGCCACCGCCGAGACCTGGGGTTCCAGGCTCAGCGATGAGTCCAGGATCACTCCCAGGCTGCGAACCTGCGTCTTCAGGGGGAGGGTGACCCCATCCAACACAGGCTGTAACCCTATGCCCTGCTCGGCCTTTCGACTGACCAGGAGGACCTCTGTCTTGTCTGGATTAAGTTTCCATTTGCTAGCCCTCATCCAGCCCGACACAGCAGCCAAGCACCGGTTCAAAGTCTGGACAGCCTCCTTGGTGGCAGGTGGGAAGGAGTGACAGATCTGGACGTCATCTGCATACAGATAACACCTTACTCCGAAATATGCCAATGTCTATCCTTTCACCATGTGGTGGCACATTTTGTTGCTGTATCTTATTGCTCCAGAAGCATACACATCGCTACAGAATCTAATTTGTTTTATCACGGCCCCATCTACACTGCCATATAATGCAGTTTCAAAATGCATTGAAGTGAATGACAGTGTAGACTTATATAATCCAGTTCAATGCAGCTAAACTTCATTCTGACACTGCATTATTTGGCAGTGTAGATCCAGCCTATAAATCACAAATTTCTTGTTCTTGGACCGAGGCCTTGCTCTCGGTCCCACCAGCTTCGCAAACACAACTGGTGGGGACGAGGGACCGGGCCTTCTCAGTGGGGACCCCTGCCTATGGAACTCGCTCCCCAGCGAAATCAGATCGGCATCCTCCCTCCTTTCTTTCAGAAAGAAACTAAAGACGTGGCTGTGGAACTAGGCATTTGGACAATGAATATAATGGCACTGAACACTAGGGGTGGTTGATCCATAATTTTTTTTTCTAAACTCATGGGGAGGGGGGGGATTGTTGCTGTTGTTTCGAAATAGAAAGTGTTCCAAAAAAATTTGTAAAAATTTCAAAATTGTAACGTAATTAATAACGAAATTTGTTATTATTTTGTTATTGCTGCCATGCATGTGCAGTGCGCAGGGGATGCCCACCTTCATGCCCCCTCGCCAGCTCAGAATCAACCTGCGATATCTCTAACGCGGGTTGATTCTCAGCTGGCGAGGAGGGATGGTGTGCACGCCTTCCACTCCCCTCTCTCCAGCTGAGAACCATACAGGGGTTATCTTTAATCTGCCTCAGTTCTCAGCTGGCGAGAGGAGACTGGAGTCAAAGCAACGAGGAGAGTCTAAGAGTATATATTTTTCTTTATATATTTTCAAACTTGAAATTATTATAATTCAATATAAGGTCAATGCAACATTATGCGCTATGATACAGTTAGAGAACTTGAGACTCCGTGGCCTCTTGCCGGGCCCACCTTCGACCGGTTTCAACCACTGGACGCAGAAGCTGTTGATAGGATAGTGGCTGCAACTAGATCGACCACTTGCTCCCTCGATCCGTGCCCCTCCTAGCTGGTGAAAACTTGCCTGGAGGGGTTACGTGACCCCCTGTTGAAATTAGTTAACAGCTCCCTTGAGCAAGGAGTGTTTCCAGGGGGATTGAAAGAGGCAGTGGTCACTCCATTGCTGAAGAAGCCGAACTTAGATCCGTTGGTCCCTTCCAACTACCACCCAGTGTCGAATTTGTCGTTTCTGGGCAAGGTGGTTGAAAGGGCAGCAATGGAGCAGTTGCAGTCCTACCTAGATGATGCAACTTGGCTTGACCCCTTCCAGTCCGGTTTCCGTTCGGGGCATGGGACGGAGACGGTCCTGGTCGCCATCACAGACAAGCTGCGTCGCCAACTAGATCAAGGTGGATCAGCGCTGCTCGTGTTATTGGACCTCACGGCAGCGTTTGATACTGTCGATTATGATCTCTTGACCCACCGATTGGCCGGGGCCGGGGTGAGGGGGTCAGCCCTTAGCTGGCTGTCCTCCTTCCTCTGGAACCGGTCTCAGCGAGTGAGAAGGGGTGAGGTGGTCTCCGGGGGCGCCCCACTTCATTGTGGGGTGTCTCAGGGGGCTATCCTCTCCCCTTTATTATTTAACATCTATGTCCGACCACTTGCTCGGTTGGCATGCAGCTTTGGGCTGGAGTGTCACCAGTATGCGGATGACACCCAGCTCATTCTGGGGATGGAGGGCCAGCTCGACTCCGTACCCGATAATTTCCATCGTTGCCTTGAAGCCGTCACTGGATGGCTGCGAGCCAGTAGGTTGAAGGTGAATCCGGCTAAGATGGAGATCCTGTGGCTGGGTCGTCTGGGTACGGGGGGGATTCGCCTTCTGACCCTGGACGGGGCGATACTTCGCCCGTCTCCATCAGTAAAGAGCTTAGGAGTCACGCTTGACTCCGAGCTGTCGATGGAGAAGCATATTTCCCTTGTCAGCGGAGTGGCTTTTCACCACCTCCGACAGGTGAGGAGGCTGGCTCCCTACCTGTCCCGTCATGACCTAGCCACAGTGGTCCAAGCCATGGTCATCTCAAGACTAGACTACCGTAAAGCCCTCTACATCGGCCTTCCTTTGTCGGTGATCCGGAAGCTTAAGCTGGTACAGAACGCTGCAGCCAGGCTGGTGGCAGGCCTTCCATCTCGCTGCCACATCACGCCAGTGCTGCGCGAACTGCACTGGCTTCCGACAGAGCACCGGATCACCTTCAAGGTGTTGGTCCTGACCTTTAAGGCCCTGAATGGTCTGGGGCCAGTGTACCTAAGGGACCACCTCTCCCATTACAGTCCACCTCGACCACTGCGATCCGAGTCCCAAAACCTCCTGGTGGTGCCCAGTCGACAATCTATCCACCTGGGTTCAACGCGGAGGAGGGCATTCAGTGCCGCTGCGCCGGCTTTGTGGAATGCTCTCCCCTCCACAATCCGAGCGCAGACCGACCTGTTAACATTCCGCAGGGCCTGCAAAACCCTCCTCTTCACTCAAGAGTCCCAGTTGGAGCAATTCCACAAATAATATAATAAATTGCAATAGCTTTCAGCAAAACAGCCATATAATGTTCAGATAATTCAGGGGTAAATGCTCAATGCGGTCGGCGATCCTGTAATTACTTGCGCCTAACCGTTTCAGCGTTCCAAAGAGACGTAGCAAAATGATCTAAACAATATACATAATAACATACATGAATATCATGCTAATTTCTCCACAAAGCAACCCCTCAAGAGGAGAGCAGTATTTACATTAACACATACCTTAACACATTGAAGGTAAATCATATAGAGGCATCAAGCCTTCTCTGGTCAAATCTTGGACAGTAAATGTGAAACAGAAAGGAGCTTTTAAGCTGTAACAATCAAACCAAAGTATTCTCCGCTAAGTTCTAAATCAGGAGTTCGCTTATGGATAATTTGTCATTGAGACCTCCTGGAGACTCGCATCCAAGGCGGATTATCCAATCGCATTCTAGTTGTAACAATCTGCGTTTAGTATCCATGAATGGTTTTGGTTTTGGTTCAATCCTACCAAGTACCATAACAGAGAATGCCTCATGGTGATGTTGTTTGTTTACAAAGTGGGAGTACAGTCTGGTATTATCATATTTCATTTTGAATCTAGATTTGTGTTCTTCTGGCTCCCAGGCATACACTAGCTGTGAGGTGTTCTAAGGTGTTCCAAGGTGTTTTCTCCCTTTAAATGCAGGGATTAGTTTTGAGGCTTCTTTGTGGAATGAGCACACTTTGAGACTTGACTTTTAAACTGAACAAAGAATGTTTATTGTTGAAACTAATCACAGAACTGGCACATAAGCATAATGGTTACAGATACTGGTAAAGCTTGGTGGTTTCTTTGAAATAGCTATCTTAAAATCTTTGTAACAATAGTTCTTATTTAAAGACAACACAGGAACTAACTTCCAGGGTTTCCTCTCTGTAAAGTTACTCCTAAAACTAGCCCAGATATTTTATGTCAAAACTTGTCTGTCCCTCATACTATTAACTCTGTGAGTCAAACTAACTATAACAGTTAGTAATTGGAATCCCTCAGGTGTAACTGACCAATCTAAATTACTCTTTCCCTAGGAGCTTTCTAGTTAGATTTCCCAGTCACTGGTCCAACCTCTCTCTTTTAACTAGAAGAGAGCTCTAAAATTCCTGTCTGACTTCTGTCTCAGATTCCCTCTTAAAATACACATTTCCCTCCTTTCAGTTCAGCTCCTCCCATCAGCTCTTAACCAATCCTGGGGCAGCTCCGTTTCTACACCCGGGAGTTCTTAACCACTCCCCCTTTCTTAGAAAGACCTCTGTCAGGCCTACTAGGGTAAGGATCATTACAGGGTTCCATCCCCAAAGCTGCCTCTAGGCACCCTGAGATGCTTATTTTTAGCCATGTGAGGAGGTCTTAAAAGTATCCTGACCTAAAACTGGAGAAACCCCAAGCATAGTAGACTGGGAGAGTAAAGTATGGGACATAATGGCTATGGACAAACTTACCTTTTTTCTATCAGAGGCAGAGGGTAAAGCGCTAAAGAGAACGAACTGGGCGCCATTCATGGAACATATGAAGTCTCGCGGAACCCCCTCAATCAGCAACTGACACTTAGTATACTTCAAAACAAAGGAGGTTCAACCCGAGGCCAGAAGATGAGGGTAACCGGACAGGAAAAACCTACTTATAGGTTGTCTTTTGTAGCAAAAACAGAAGAAAGAAGACAGAAGCCAGCAAGTTACCCCCCCCCCTCCTGTCCTCTCTCCCCACCCACCCTCCCTTCCACCTCGCCCCAGTTAACATCACTACCTCATAGCTAAGGTCACACCCCGTCCCCCAGCCCCCAAGTTCCCGAGCCCACACCTCTCCGTTACCCTTTATTTCCCTAAACTTCATCCCTACTTAATTGGAAATCTCCAATAAAACCGATTCAAACCCGCCCCCCACCCAGGCACCTTCTCTTCCCTGAGTCCACCAACACTCCCTTCTCCGCCTCCCCCCCCGCTAGCCATACCACGACTCCTCTCTCCTTCTTTCCTACTATTCTATACCCGAAATTTTTCCACTACTTTCATTGTTATCTGAAAAACCCTTATATATATATATATATATATATATATATATATATATTTAAAAAAGTATCCTGACCTTTTAAGACAGCTCCATTGGATGATACTGTGCAGATACAATAGTGGAAGTGAAGTATAATTTCCAATGTACTCTAGCCCATATTCCGTAGGATTTGCGAATCCACTTCCTGTTTCCTTAACTCTCTTTGGAATCGCTTCAAAAGTCAAAAACATCCAAATTACATCTGAATTTTGGATGTATCCAACATTTGAAAACAGGCCTAGTAGACACTACACAGGTCTCCTTGATACAGACCATCACCCTGTGGCTCTCCCTTCTACCATAATAATAAAATTATTTTTCCCTGTATCTTCTCCCATTATTGTGGTGTAATATTTTTGATAATGTGGGGAAACCACCTATGATTTCCAATGTTCCTTCTGTTTTCCAGAAAATATATCTCAAAAGTGTCTAAAATGTGCATCTATATGTTTGAAAATGTTAAATAAAAAGAACACCATACATACGTCTCATTGCAAGAACACGGATTTATAACAAACATCTGAAAGTAGGCCTCATGGTGCATCATTTTTTCTGGGGATTTGGAAAAATCCCAGTCTACATTGTCTAGCCTTTCTCCAAATCCCAACTGCATTCAAATTTGATCCTCTTTTTGTACCTCCAGCTTTGTTTTCTCTTCACGCACAAAATTTTGTATATATTTTTGCACGCAGATATGTACTCATTTTGTATGTATTTTCCCAGTTGACTAAAGTATGTTTGGATATATTTTCAACAGAAAACATTTTTAGCCATTCAACTTTAAAACAAAAACAAAACTATGCAAGCTGTGGTGCATAATTCTCCTCCATATCTAAATGCATCACAAATCTCACAAATGCACAGATTACCATGCCAAAGAATACTTTGTCTCACCGTGAGTCCCAGGACACTTTCATCAAGAATCTTGGCTCTAATGAAACTCTCTTCCATTCTGAGCATTGTTTTGGAATTCTGAGCATGCGCTTCACCTTCTGTGGAGCATTTTCAGTATTTAAGCCATGGCTTTGCATGATTATTAAGTGATGAAAGAGCAGCTTTCTGCCTACTCTGCTCCAAACAGAGAGAAAAGAATATTTCTTATTGCCCCTCCACCACATCCCCCTCCCTTGCAAAAGGGAAAGAAGGAAGGAACATGGGAAGGAGGGGGGAGTGTGGCAAGGGAGAGGGGGCAGGGCCAGAGCGGAACAATGGAGGATCTATATTTTTTAATGTAATGAATTTTGAGGGGCTCTTTGGGGGGATTTTTATTGTTGGTCACACCTTGCATTGTGAGATGTTTTGCTGCCAAATTTGGTGGGTATTGGCCCTGTAGGTGTTTTTTTAAGGTACTCACGATGACAACAGCAGAGAGAGAGAGAGAGAGAGAGAGAACATAAGAACATAAGAAGAGCCATGCTGAATCGGACCTCAGCCCATCTAGTCCAGCATTCTGTATCACACAGTGGCCCCCAGTTGTACACGGGGATCTCGAGCAGAAGGGAGGGCAAAACCCTAACCTGCTCCCGTCTCCCCCACAACCAGTACCCAGGGAAATCCTGCCTACCTCAACCAACTCCGAGGTGGCACTTGAATGTCCTTTTCAGTAACTACCAATGTACTTGGTATCCATGAATCTGTCTAATCCTGCCTTGAAGTTGTTCAGGCTGACAGCTGTCACAACCTCTTCTGGAAGTGAGTTCCATAACCCAATGACCCTCTGGGTGAAGAAATATTTCCCTTTATTAGTCCTAACTTTCCTACCTTGGAGCTTCAGGAGTGCCCTCTAGTCCTAGTGTTTTGTGACAAAGAAAATATTTTTCTTTATTCACCTTTTCTATCCCATGCATGATTTTATACACTTCGATCAAGTCACCTCTTAGACGCCGTCTTTCAAGGCTGAAAAGACCAAGGCGTTGCAACCTGATTTCATAAGAGAGAGAGAGATGAGTTAAACCATTTCTTAAATGCCCCTACTGTAACTGGCGTTTATTGATGCTTTACCGTACTGTCATACAGGACCACATCCAGATGAAAATGAACAATTTAAGTCCTAGTGATTATGTTATATATATATATATATACACACACACACACACACACACACACACATACACACACATATACACACATACATACATACATACATACATATATATATGCTGTTGTCATTGTGAGTACTAGGCATGCTAAAATTGAAACGGAAATCTAATTGATTCACAGAAATCCGTAATTAATGGGACTTTTGTTGTTTTACGGATCGCTGCCCCGAACCAGGAAGTAGACTTCCTTTTACGGTCTGTGAGGCCAACAATTTGCGTTAGGATCGTTAGAAATTCTTAATTATTAATTAATTAATTATTGTACTACTCACTTCTCCCTGTCTTCTCCCCGTCATTTCCTTCCCGCCTTCATTCAGCTTCTTCTTTTTCCCGCATTTCTATGGGGAACTGGAAGTGACGCTGCTGCTAGGTAGAGGCAATGCATTCTGGAAAGTGATTCACACACACACGCGCGCACGCTTCTCCTCTCTCTCCAGGCTTCCCCCCCCTCCTTCTCTTCCCCGTTGCTCTGCTGCCATGCATGCCCCACGCAGGGCCTGATTCACACACACACGCGCACGCCTCCTCTCTCCAGGCTTCCCCTCCTTCTCTCTTCCCCGTTGCTCTGCTGCCATGCATGCCCCATTGCAGGGGCCTGCTTCACACACACACACACACGCGCTTCTCCTCTCTCTCCCGGGCTCTCTCAGATGCTTCTCTTCCCGTTGCTCTGCCTTGCCCCATCGCAGGGACCAGCTTCAGCCTCCAGGTGGTGTTTTGGACTTCAACTCCCACCATTCCTCACAGCCTCAGGCCTCTTCCTTTTCCTCTCAGCCTGGGCAAACTTGGGCCCTGCTCCTCAGGATCGGGGTGAGAGAGAGGCAGCGAGGGAGCGAGGGGGCTCCTCCTCCTTTTCTTGTGCTGCTTCCAAGAATAGAAAACCCCCCGCCCTTCCTCCTTCCCTCCCTCCTTCCTATTTGGAGAGTCCCATCTAGAATTCAGTGTGGTTTATTCAGGTTTTGGCCTACAACTCCCAGAAATCCCAGCCAATTTACCAGCTGTTAGGATTTCTGGGAGTTGTAGGCCAAAACCATCTGGAAAGCGCATGCTCTGGCATACGATTTCTAACGAATTTCAGTACTTAAGTTACATTTCAAAATTTTGGGAATTTTTTTGTAAGTCTTTGATATACTAATCAAAAAAAAATCCCCCCCCCCATTTGATTTTAGAATCGCCATTTTTCGATTTGTTATCATGCCTAGTGAGTACCTTAAAAAAACACCTACAGGGCCAATACCCTGTAATGCACAATGGAAGTACAAAACATGCGATTTACTTCCAAGTAACAAACACTTCTGATTCATTTGCACACTTCTACTAGCAAGATCTACAGGACTATGTTGTCGTCCATAACTGGGCTAACTTGAAGTGAATATCTCAAATGCAAAAGTGGCCAATGGTGTAGTGACAAGCTCTTGAAACACAGCCCTTTTTATTTACTTGACTCAAGTAAAATTTTATTCAGTAGATTCAGTCATAGATAAGTGCCCATAGGATTTCATCTTCTGTATATAAATATCAACTAGAAGAGTTGCAGTAATTTTGTGTTACTCATCGGTCTCTCGCTGCTAGGCTTCACAGTAAAGTATATTGGTGTACAGAGTGGAGAGGAGCATTGCACCCACAGTCTTTGTGATATGCAAACACTCAGTTCCACACTCCAACACTCTGTCATCATAAACAGAGATAGATTGCTAGCAAATGCATTTTATTTTATTTTGGTAAGAAATACTTTAAATCTTTAACATGTGAGGCAATAATTTCACTTTGCTTCCCTCTCCAACTTTCAGCCAATTTCCTTTCACAGTTGTTTAGTTCTTTTATTAAAGTGAATAGACAAGGGAAGGGAAAATATCATACTTGCAAAAACAATCCCATTTACCTCTTCAATTGCATGCTGTCTGTCAAGGAATCCTTGTAGTCACATCCTCCTGAAGGCTACATACTGTGTGTGTATTCATTCAGTTTTACAGAAGCTTCTTTGACAACCACCCAGATTCCACCTGAGGCAATTCCTACCCTTCTGCTTCGTTTAACGTGCAAATCCATGGAGGAATCCTTCCCAAATTAGTGACAGTTACTAAGGAGAGAGGAATGGCTCATAGATGGCCTCCAGGTTTATCTGGCTCTCTGGATGTCATTGATAGCTCTGTAAGTTCCACCTGTGAGAAAAAGACTTTCCCCCTTCTGTTAAAGCTTTAAACTTTAATTTAAAGCAGGCACGTACAAATGTGGACATTGTCAGATGTGCAACTTTGTCTCCCTTTTAAAAATGATTCAAATACCTCACTCATCTGAAACAATCAAATTAACCCAGTTCTTCACGTGCGCGTCCGAAAAAAGCACATATTTACTTTTTTGTTCCTGCCCCAAGCTTTATGTGGGAATGACAAAACGTTCTTTGAAAGTGAGATTGGGTGAACATAAATCTAGAATATTGACAGGCAATGAAGATACATATCTTTACAGGCACTTTAAGGATGTACATCACTCTAAACCTGAATTTCAATTTGTAGGTTTGGAGAAGGCAATCATCAAACCCCATGGAAACCTTCAAACTGCATTACTTAAATGCGAATTAAAATGGATTTTAAAAGCACAGAGCGAACAGCCCCGTGGATTAAACGAAAGTGTCAGCCTGAACACACTTCTCCTTTAAATACAGTTGATGGAACTATCTGGCTACTTCAGGAGATGTACTTCTCCTTTAAATACAGATGATGGAACTATCTGGCAACTTTAGGAGATATACTTAAGCAGCTTATCTGAACCAGTGTGGACCGGACCTTCGGTCAACGCCATCTGGCAACTTTATATGCCGTATCTACACGGTGCAGCCATCGTGGCTATATAATTTATAAAGAAAAACATTGGTAAGTGGGATATATTGAAATCTCCTACCCTTATGCACCCTTGTATAACTGGGACTTACAATTGTATTATGTTTAATTGTTTGTAGATTATTGAATTGTGACCACCCTGATGAGATTGCTTCGAAACGGGGTGGATCTGTGAAAGCTAACCCGTGGGAGGATCACCGATTGTATTTTTACCACAGTGTGGATTCATCACCACCGCCAGCATTTCATTATATTGTGGATTACAAATTACTTTTGTTTGGGAACCCTTATTCTTCAACATAAGCAATCGTACTTTGTGGATTACAAATATATTGGATCCTTTACTTTGAACAACAGGGAACCCATCGATGCTACCTGGAAATAACTTTTGACTGGAATCTGAGTATATTACTCCACTTTAATTTTGTGCATCATTTTGTGCTGGCATTGTGAGTTACTACAACTGTATGTAAACTTCCTTATTTGGAATCATATATATATATGAATATATTTATGCGTTAAATACTAAACCATTGTGCTATTGCAAACTTATATATCTGTGTATGCTATTCCAATTATTTGTGTAAAGCTTTAAACTTGGCAGGCCACATTAAATCCCCAGTGAAAGTCCAATGGGGGATGCACATCGTCCGGCAGCTTTAAAAGCTATACAAGAGTTTCATACGTTTAACAGCTTGTGCAAAAACGGAAGTAACCAATTCGAACAAATGATACAAAATGAGAGGGCTGTAGAGGAGCATGAAAATTTGAAAGGAATAACTAGTAAAGTATATAAGATAATAATTGAAATAAAAGAAGGGAAAACAAAAAATGACACCCTCAAGGAGGTCTGGGAAGAATTTATTTTATTTATTTATTTCGGGATTTTACCCCGCTCTTCTCAACCCCCAAGGGGGACTCAGAGCGGCTTACAGTCTGGGCACACCATGCCCACATAATAACAATATAAACCCCCAAACACTTCAACAATTAAAATACATTAAAAATACATTAAAATACAACTACATTAGCACCATACACATTCACTCTGGATTAAAACAATGTTCAGTCCATTAAAAACATTGGCCATAATCACCCACTTTCATTAAAAACCAATCTAAAATGCTGCCTTGTGCTGGTGTACGAATGCCTGGTCCCACAGCCAGGATTTTACTTTTTTCCTGAAGGCCAGGAATATTCTCTGAAGAAGATGGAATATTCTCTGATGCTACACATCCTCATTCTGGAACATGAAGCAACTATCCTTAACTTAATTTTCTTGACTTTGTGGCTTTGATTTAACATGGGATAGCTTCAACTCAGGTAAGGCATTTCTGGTTCTTGGAAGAGTCAGCCTTTTGTGATTGGAAGGTGAGAGAGGAAGGCCAGAAGGTCTACAGATAGCATTCCAATCAGAGTTAAATTTTGAGACCATCTTAGAGACAGTTGAATACCACACAAGAAAGAGACAATAAGAAGAAATTGAGATTCAAGTGCCTCATTTTGGCTAGAACTGTGTATATCTTTCAAAGATTTTACCTTTTCTCATAAAGACTTTGTAGTGACCTTTGTCGACCTTTGCAACCTGAAAGACAGTTTCATCTGGCGAGTCGGAAATTAAGGTACCACTTAGTGGGGAGGTTAAATTTAACTGATTTACGAGGCCATTAAAAAGTTCTCCAGAAAACACGCTGAGGAATGAAGGAGTGTGACAGCTCCCCCTGGTGGCCAGATGTTAAATTGCCTCTGTCTTGTGTTGTGTGTTTGTGTGTCTAAATGTAATGTGTACTTTGTAATCCGCCCTGAGTCCCCTTCGGGGTGAGAAGGGCAGAATAGAAATTAAATAAATAAATAAATAAATAATAGTGAGACTCAGGAGGAGAGAAAGCCTAAAATTCTTGTCAGCTAAATTTTTTTGGTTTGATACAATTATATAATCTCCAATCTGTTCCCAGCACAGCCAGTTCACCTTCCAAGTAGGTAACATAGTGTGGGGGCAGAACAAGATCTCTTTCCAATTTTGTGGGGAATGGAGAGTTGATATGTACCATTTATTTATTTATTTATAACTTTTATACCCCGGCCTTTTCACCTCCAAAGAGGGACTCAGGCCGGCAAACAGCAAGTATTTAATGCTAACATTTAAAATCTAAAACATCATAAATTTACAATAAAATTATCAAATACAAATAGAATAAATACATTTAAAAGGCCTTTCGCCAAAGTAAAATCGAGTCCAACTCAATCCGTATATCCGGTCCGTATCTAGTGGTTGGCGACTTTAGTCGATTCACAATCTCCTCCTTCATTCTGCGAAGGCCTCATTGCACAGCCACATATTCACCCGCTTTCTAAAAGTCAGGAGGGAGGGGGCAGATCTGATTTCATTTGGGAGGTAATTCCACAGCTGGGGAGCCACCACAGAAAAGGCCCTGTCCCTCGTCCCCACCAGACGCGCCTGCGAATGTGGTAGGACCGAAAGCAGGGCCTCTCCTGACGATCTTAACACTCTAGACAGTTCATAGGGGGGAATACATTCGGACAGGTAAACAGGGCTGGAACTGTATAGGGTGTTGTAGGTCAACACCAGCACTTTGAATTGTGCTCAGAAGGTAATTGGCAGCCAGTGGAGCTGGCGCAACAGGGGAGTTGTGCGCTCCCTGTACCCCGCTCCCATTAATAATCTGGCTGCTGAGCGCTGGACTAATTGCAGCTTCTAGACAGTCTTTTTTTAAAAAAATGCTTTATTTAGTTTCCTTTTAAAATAGCCATGAATAAAAACAAGACAGACAATGAATAACAAATGCAATCAACAGAAACATATGGGGGAAGGGTGGGGAGTGTGCAGGGGAAGACAAAGGGAGGGGTAGGGTAGTGGATGGGAAGACAGACAAAACATCAGTGAAAACATCATTGGGTACTTCCATCCCATACAAATTCCCATACATATATATAAAACTTAAATAGATCTCTTGGTATCTATTTGGGTCTTATATCACGCCCACCTAATATTCATTTCAAACCTCAAGTTATATATCCTTATTCAATCAGCCAGTCATAATTTTGTCCTTTAAGATGATTTATAAGCAGAAACCAGTCTGTCCTTTTCATATTCTTATTTTCCCTTAAGATCTGGGTAAGGGAGTCCATCTGCATAATGTCCATGAGTTTCATTTTCCATTCAGTCGTGGTTGGAATTTCTTCTTCCTTCCATTTCTTGGCGATGGTTATCCTTGCCGCTGTTATTTATTTATTTATTTATTTATTTATTTATTTATTTATTTATTTATTTATTTATTATTCCCGCTCCTCCCTGCAGGCTCGGGGCGGATTACAACATAGGCATACAATAAAACATACAGTAAAACATACAATAAAAACAAGCAATAAAACCACGATACATGACCATAATGATGACAGGATTACGGTTCTTTGGCTCAGACGAAGCACACCGATATCACTCGGATTTAGCCAAACGCCAGCCTAAAAAGAGCAGTCTTACATGCCCTTCGAAAAGGGACAAGTTTGGGGATTGCTCGAACGTGGTCAGGGAGCGAGTTCCAGAGTACAGGAGCCACAGCGGAAAAAGCTCGCTGTCTTGTACTGGACAAATGACAGGAGCGGGACGATGGAACAACCAACAAATTCTGCCCTTCCGAGCGCAGTGATCTCGGGGGAATATACGGGGTAAGGCGGTCCCTTAGGTACACAGGCCCCAGACCGTGTAAGGCCCTAAAGGTTAAAACCAGCACCTTGAAGGCAATTCGGTACACAATAGAAAGCCAGTGCAGTTGCCGGAGGATGGGAGTGATGTGCTCCCTCACTGGTGCTCCCACCAGCAAGCAAGCAGCGGCATTCTGCACCAGCTTGAGTTTCCGGATTGTCGACAAGGGAAGGCCAACGTAGAGGGCGTTACAGTAGTCCAGCCTCGAGATGACCGTCGCTTGGATCAGAGTGGCCAGGTCATCCCTGGACAGGTAGGGGGCCAGTCGCCTAGCCTGTCGTAGATGGAAATACGACGTTTTGCTGACCATGGAGACCTGGGTCTCCATGGTCAGCAAAGGGTCCAATTGGACACCCAAGCTCTTAACAAGGGATGACGGGCTAAGTTGCTCGCCATCCAGGGTAGGCAACCGACACTCATCCAGCCCAGGTCGACTGGGCCACAAGATCTCCGTCCTCGACGGGTTCACCTTCAGCCGGCTGGCGCGCAGCCATCCAGTCACGGCTTCAAGGCATTGATGGAAACAATCGGGTACGGTGTCTGGCCTGCCATCCATTCTCAGCAGAAGCTGGGTGTCATCAGCGTACTGATAACACTCCAGACCAAAGTCGCGGACCAGCTGGGCCAGGGGGCGCATATAAATGTTGAATAATAAGGGTGAGAGGATGGCCCCCTGGGGGACCCCACAACTTAATGGGAGCCTCCCGGAGACCCCCCCTCCCCTCTCCACACGTTGTCCCCAATCCTGGAGGAAGGAAGTTACCCACAGGTTATGCAATATATAGGTATATAAGTATTTTTTCATTATTCTCTTCTATTTGAAAGTCTAATAAACCTATTCTGGCTTAAAGCTAAATTTTATCTCTAAGATATTCTGTATTTCTATATGGATCTTTTTCCAAAACTTTCTAACTTTCACACAGTTCCACCAACAGTGATACAAACTCCCAATCTCTTCCGGGCAGTCTTCAGAGGCAACCCAATGTAGAGAGCATTGCAGTAGTCTATTCGGGATGTAACCATCCAACTGTCCTAATGTAAAAATGGTCAAAAAAATGCCATCCACCCAGCAAGTGACTGAAATCTGATACTTGATCACTCCAGCTATCTTCATTTGGCAGGGGCAGTCTCAAAGGAGGGCTATTATCCTATTCTTTATTTGGTCAATCCAATTTCCTATCTGATTTTAATATGACTCTATTACTTTCTCATCTTCTCACTTTCCCCTTTTGTCTTCAATATATTTCCATTGTGCAAACTAAATTCACACTACAAAAGTATGGTAGTTTGCACTCTGCTAATTCAATAAGCAGATAAGAGAAGCCAGGGCAAAAAAAAATGTGATTCCCAAAAAGCTCAGCTAAAAGAAAACTTCTCTCTTAACTTCCTCATTAATAACAATTTTGCAATCTTAATTGCACTCTTTTATTGTCTGATCATGTGTTTCCTGGTTTTCACCTGTAACGTATTGGAGGATATGCTATCATTAGTACCACAATGTGACCTCCTTTTCTCCTTTTGCAAAACCTTTATTTACAGAAGTGGCTACTTTGACTTTGAAAAAAATCATTGCAATTTGCACTTCAGATTAATTCAATAAATTATGATACATTTACTTCCTTTAGATAATTTCTTTTACACATCATACAATTACCCAAAGGATCACTTTCATACCAAGAACTGTCAGCACCACACACTCACAGCTGGGAATTCCCTCGCAAAAGTAAATTGTTATTGGAGGTAGCTGAAATAACTGTAGGAAAAAAGCTGTACAAGCAAAAGCAGAAACAGCAGAGTTTCCACTAAAAAAAAATCTTGAGCTCTTACTCTGCGGTAATGGTGTATCCTTTAGATCAGGGCTGTCCGACAGACGGCCCGTGGGCCGTACACGGCCCGCCAGCCCCTTGGATCCGTCCCCCCTACCCTCCTGCAATAAAAATAAAAATAAAAAAATCCCCCCAAAAAGTGCCGCCCTGACACTGTGGGAGGGGCCAAGGGGAGCCCCCTTAGCTCCGCCCTCCCTCCTACAACGTCAGCCAGGGCGGCAGAACCGGGAGAAATAGCTGCTTCTGCCACCCTGGCTGACGCTGTGGGGAGGAGGAGGGGCCAGGGGAGCCCTCCTTAGCTTTGCCCTCCTTCCTACAGCGTCAGCCAGGGCGGCAGAACCGGGAGAAATCGCCGCTTCTGCCACCCTGGCTGACGCTGTGGGAGGGAGGGAGGGGCCAAGGGGAGCCCTCCTTAGCTTTGCCCTCCCTCCTACAACGTCAGCCAGGGCGGCAGAACCAGGAGAAATCGCCGCTTCTGCCACCCTGGCTGACGCTGTGGGAGGGAGGGAGGGGCCAAGGGGAGCCCTCCTTAGCTTTGCCCTCCCCTACAACGCATCAGCCAGGGTGGCAGAACCGGGAGAAATCGCCGCTTCTGCCACCCTGGCTGAAGCTGTGGGAGGGAGGAGGGGCCAAAGGGAGCCCTCCTTAGCTTCGCCCCTCCCTCCTACAACGTCAGCCAGGGCGGCAGAACTGGGAGAAATCACGCTTCTGCCACCCTGGCTGAAGCTGTGGGAGGGAGGGAGGGAGGGGCCAAGGGGAGCCCTCCTTAGCTTCGCCCTCCCCCCTACAACGTCAGCCAGGGCGGCAGAACCGGGAGAAATCGCCGCTTCTGCCACCCTGGCTGACGCTGTGGGAGGGAGGGAGGGGCCAAGGGGAGCCCTCCTTAGCTTCGCCCCCCCCTCCGACAGCGACACCCAGGGCGGCAGAACCGGGAGGAATTGCCTTCTGCCACCCTGGCTGATGCTGTGGGAGGGAGGGAGGGGCCACGGTGAGCCGTCCTTAGCTTCGCCCTCCCTCCTACAGCGTCAGCCAGGGCGGCAGAACCGGGAGAAATCGCCGCTTCTGCCACCCTGGCTGACGCTGTGGGAGGGAGGGAGGGGCCAAGGGGAGCCCGCCTTAGCTTCGCCCTCCGTCCTACAGCGTCAGCCAGGGCGGCAGAACCGGGAGAAATCGCCGCTTCTGCCACCCTGGCTGACACTGTGGGAGGGAGGGAGGGGCCAAGGGAGCCCTACTTAGCTTTGCCTCCCTCCAACAGCGTCAGCCCGGGCGGCAGAACCGGGAGAAATCGCCGCTTCTGCCGCCCTGGCTGATGCTGTGGGAGGAAGGGAGGGGGAAAGGGGAGCCCTCCTTAGTTTTGCCCTCCCTCCTACAGCGTCAGCCAGGGTGGCAGAACCGGGAGAAATCGCCGCTTCTGCCACCTTGGCTGACGCTGTGGGAGGGAGGGAGGGGCTAAGGGGAGCCCTCCTTAGCTTCGCCCTCCCTCCTACAGCATCAGCCAGGGCAGCAGAACTGGGAGAAATCACCCCCGCGATCGGCCCCGCCCCTTGCGAGTGACCACGTCCCCCCCGCTGCGGCCTGGCCCTCCACCTGATCAGTCACCGGAATTCCGGCCCTTGGGCTGGTAGAAGTTGGACAGCCCTGCTTTAGATCCCACAAGAGGAGTGAGCAAAGTCTGGCTATGGGGCTGCACATAATCCCGACCCTTTTGGCAGACCGCAACAACTTCATGCTTCCTGAATCTTGTTTGTGTTGTCAAAGTAAATCTCTCTCTCTGGCATTATTTCGCGAACAAAGATTCTTAGGAAGGACTCATCCCATGCTTTTTATAAGCACGTTGATGACTAAAAAGGCTAATCCGAGATAGACAAGTCTGGTTGCGGAAAACACAGCAGAAAGTCCTTTATATCTCTTTTTGGGGGCACCTCTCTTGCACTGACCCGTGGCAAGTTCACCATAGACTAGTATCTTTGGGAGGTGGTGGTCCTCCATCCTAGAGACGTGCCCTGCCCAGCGCAGCTGAGTTCTCAATAGCATGGCCTCAATGCTGGTGATCCCTGCTTGCTCAAGGACAGCAACATTCGTCACATAGTCAGTCCAGTGTACATTTAGTATTGTGCAAAGACAGCGCTGATGAAAGTGAGGGATTGATGGTGTTCTTCCTGTGGTACGGGCTGGTAGAGAACTTCCTTTTTCCAGTCCAAGCAGCTCTGCAGCTGTTGCAAAGCAGGATATTAGGCGCTGCAGAGCTGCTTCTGTATAGGTGACAAGGGCAGCAAAAAGCAGCTCACGGACTAGATATGGCATGGCAACAGTAATTTACTGAGGGGATCTTGAGCATTTGTTCCCACACTGTTGCAACCGAGACCTGGAGGATCCCTCAGTAAACCACCACGAAGCAGCCATGATTAAATGCTTTATTTAGAATAGGTAGAAAAAGAAAAGAGGTAAAACTATAGTCCACTGATGCTCCCAGCATCGAAGTATTGCAAGGCAACAGTTCTAATAGAGTTCAAAGATCCACTAAACTGAAGCAATAGTCTTGAACCCCAATGGGCTAAAATCCGGGATAAGTCCTTGGCAAATGATGGCTGAATACTTGAGTCCGTGACGGGGAGGCTCTGCAGCCTGGTCCTGAACTTGAGTTCCGTTGAGCTTGGCAAGGAAAGCTTAATGTTGGCACGAGATCCCGAGCGCCAACGGAACCAACTTAAATAGGTCCCCCATTGTTTTGGCCTCGGAGGCGTTGACTTCGGCACAACTCTTTCTCAGGAACAGTTTGTGGGCCTGACTTTCCCAAGCCTCCCGAGGAAGGCAAATATGTCAGCTCGTTAGCGGCTGCACCTGGAAAAAAGGGGGGAAGCGAGGCTTTGCCTTTCCAGCATTCCTTATCAGTTTGGGAAGAAAGAAGGCTGTGTCTGGCCTTGACCGCTGGCTGACTCGGGAGGCCTCTGCAAAGGTTTTCTCTCAGACTTGGCTGGTGACTGGGATTTCACATGGCTTCTATCTTTGGCTATGGAGTCAGGCTGGGGCATGACACACACACTCCATAACTCAGAAGGTATGGACATTCCTGGAGGTTCTGCACCTTACTAGGTTTATAAAAAAAATCTAATAAACCTGGATTTTCAGATTTACTCTGGGTTAAACTGGACAATCCTGAAGCACCATTTGGACACCTCAGGCTAATCTCTTTAGCAGTCCACAGTATAAGTCTGTCTAAATGAGGCCCCAGCTTCAGAGAAAAAGTAATAATTTATTTGTTCGAACACAAGTGCAGACCTATGCCAAGTCATAGGTATAGCCACTGAAAGTTGATCCAATTAACCACACAATGGTGCAAGCTTTAAGTGGATCAGGAAAATCAATTGCCGTTGACCCTATCCAATGTAATTGTTTTCTATCAGGCACTGCCACTCTTAAATAAAGATCTGTCAAGCCGGTTCTTTATAACTCAGACAATAGCCACAAAAGTTACCACACTGCAGTTCGGTTACGGCAAGCTCAACAGTATGTAAACGTGTGTGAAGGGGGAATTTTCTCAATTAAAAGTGAATTTTATTGAAAATCAATAGCAATTTAGAGGAGCCGCCTTACCATCTTTCTACAATTTAAATTTGGTTAGAGGCAAGAAGAAGATTCTCATTACCTGCAGTTTTAACTTATTATTATTTTTGGTTCTGTCATAGGAAGGACAACGAAAGGGTGGAAAAACAGCCAGAAGCAAAGACAGATTACAGAATTTGGCATGTTAGTATTTAAGACTGCAAGCTGATACTTTGGACTCAAACTCTCATATTCGCTGACCATTTGCCAAACTTGTGGAGTGTTGAGAGAGCTGAATCTTTAACATCCATATAGTTCCAGCTCGCTATCACCAATGTACTGAACACATATGAACATGGATAATTTCTCCTGACTTGCACTAAGTCTAATTTAATGAGAAAATGTGTTGAACATAGGCCATACTTGAACTTGTTTCATACTTCACACATATTTTAAGTATTAGTGTCACGCACACATGTTTTATCACTGAACTTGGAGGCTTCAGTGTCGCGATCACAGAGCCTTAAAATTTTTATTTATTTATTTATTTTATTATTCGGGCTTCTATGCCGCCGACTCCCTGAGGCTCGCGGCGGCTTACAGGAGCCGAAGGGCACAGTAAAATACAGGCAATAAGCAGTTAAAAACAATTTAAAAAACAGCAGTACAGTAATTAATAACACAGTTAAAACAATGAACAGCACATCATCCTCAGAAGAACGAATAGATGGCGGGGCATGGGCAGGACTTACTCACCAAAGGCCTGCTTAAACAGGTATGTTTTACAGGCCCGTCTAAACGGGAGCAAGTCCTTCATAGCCCGAGTTCCGGCCGGGAGGCCGTTCCACAGCATAGGTGCTATGACAGAGAACGCCCTCCGGCAGGTAGCAGTCAGCCTTGCGAGTTTAGCTGAAGGTATCTCCAGGAGATTGGAGTCCTCAGACCGAAGTGATCTCGGAGGGCAATATGGGGTGAGACGGTCCCTCAAATACGCTGGCCCCAGGCCGTGTAAGGCCTTAAAGGTGAGGACCAACACTTTGAAGGTGATCCGGTGCTCAATTGGCAGCCAGTGCAGATCCTGCAAAACAGGTGTGATGTGGGTGGCGTGCCAGACAGGAGCCGGGCGGCAGTGTTCTGCACTAGCCTGAGCTTCCGGGTCACCGACAGAGGAAGGCCAACGTAGAGCGCGTTGCAGTAATCCAGCCTTGAGATGACTGTGGCTTGGATCACCGTGGCCAGATCGTTCCGGGAGAGATAGGGGGCCAGCCTCCTTGCCTGTCGCAGATGAAAAAAAGCGATCTTGCTGACCGCAGGGACCTGGGCCTCCATGGTCAGCTGGGAGTCCAAATGGACCCCCAGGCTCTTTACGGAAGGCGATGGGCATAACACCGCACCGTCCAGGCTCGGAAGCTGGACATTAACATCACCCAGGCGACAAAATGCCAAACACACAGCAAGGTTTAAAACAAAGTTTATTCAAACAAACACAAAAGAGAGTCAAATTGACTCACAACACTTAGACTTCAGTGTGAGAGTGTGACTCAAAAAAAATGAAGACCAACTTGGTCAAAAGAAACAGCAAGTTCAACAAAACTGAATTATTCTTCCAAAAAACCCGTTTTAAATGCAAACGCCCCGAAACACACAAAAATAAAGCACATTAATAACGTTGGCACAAAATGGGAAAAGGCACGAGTGTAGAAACATTGATCCAGTCCGGGGTCGAAAAACGTGGAAGCAGCAGAGGCGTAGTCAATGCAGGTCCAGAATCGAAGCAAGGAGACAAACGGCAGCGCTCCAACATCAGGGCAGGAGAAAACAATGGCAACGGCAAAGCAGTCCAGGTCAAAGTGACTCAATCCAAGATCAGCATGCAATGTCACACCCCAGCCTGTCCCAGGCCCTCAGCAAGACCAACGCCATGTTAAATCCCAAGCCTCAGAGAGGCCTGCAAAGCCTAAAAGCGAGATGCTGCAGGAGCCTCTAGTTCACCCAGCATTCAAGGACAGAAGCAGGTCAGCTTCAGCTCGGGCCGATAAGGACCGAGGGAAAGGTGGAGACGGGTTAACTCCTGTCCGTCCAGGTGCCAGTGCTAACAAGTTGACATACCATTCCGATGCCGGAGGCTTGAGAAAGCCCAGCTAGGAGCCTACTCATGAGAACCCGTTTCGACGCACCTATGTGTCGTAACGATCAAAGCCTGTGAGGCCTATTTAAGTTAGGTCTGAAACATGTGTGGCATCTTGTGCCAACGGTTAGCTTCGAGCCAAGTCTTCACGGAAGGCTACCGGGCCATTGGGCCGTCCAGCCTTTGGACTCTGTTTGCCAAGTCTTTGTGCCAAGAACTTAATGCCCGTTGGGGCATTAAGACTCTTTCACCCTATTTTGTTCCTGTTTTACTTTTGGACTATTGCTCTGCAATAACCTGATGCTTGGGAGCATCAATGGGCTATACTTCTATCTTCTTTACTCTATTCATTCATTCTAAATAAAGCATTTAACCACGGCTGGTCTCAAGTGGTTTACTGAGGGGTCCTTCAGGTCTACGGTGCAACATGCAACCAGACAGCAGAGATAACTAGCACACAGGGAGTAAACAATGTGTAGCCAAAAGGAAACAATATGTGGACCCATCTTTTATACAATACCCAAGTCCATGAAAGATGAGCAGGATCCGAACTCACGTCCAAGCAGTAGTCTTCAGAAATACCGGAACCCAGGAACCAAGAAACACAGCACACAAAAGGCAGGACACGGGCACTCAGTAACCCTTTGCCAACTGCAAAGATTCCCCAAACTCAAACATTCTTTTATTCACAGATCTTCCTCAGAACTAGATTGGGACACCACCCTGTGATTAGCCCTCTCAGCTGTTAACACAGCCTCACGTACAGCTCTCTGTCTCTTCTGCCAAGCCCTTCTCCTCCTGTCACAAGTTGATGATTGCTTATCAGAACTCCAATTCCCATCTGCAGGAAACCCCTCAAACATGTCACTTCTTGTAGGTTCAGCACAAACATCCCACACTTCTTGTACCTTAGTCCAACCCATGTTACTATACACATTCTCTGAATCCCCATCCACACTTCCCATAGTTGGTTCACCCTGAGTCCCTTTCTAGGTGAGAAATGTTTTAAACAAACAAACAATCCCCCATAAGGAGGGAAAACCCACCATCTGAAAACAACAATCTTGGTCTAATTTCTCTAACCTGTGCTGAACACTGCAAGGTAGTGGATGGATGGAGGACCACCGCCTCCCAAAGATACTACTCTATGTTGAACTTGCCATGGGTCAGCGCAAGAGAGGCACCCCCAAAAAGAGATATACGGACTCCCTGAAACAACATCTCAGGCTCGGCCTGATTGATCACCAACAATGGTCCACCCTGGCCTCACATAGGGGGGCATGGAGACGCACTATCCACAATGCTGCGGCCTCTTTCGAGAAGACCCGCCGAATGGGTCTAGAAGAGAAACGACAATGCAGAAAAAACCACAACTTGGAAACGACATCACCCAAGGAGACTGTCTGCTGTGCTTTCTGCAACCGAACTTGCCTATCTCAGATTGGCCTTTTTAGTCATCAATGTGCTTGTAAAAAGCGTGGGATGAGTCCTTCCTGAATCTTCGTTCGTGAAGTAATGCCGAGAGATTCTCCAGTTCTCTTGGTTACATTTGCCTATTCCTTCGTTTGCTATCCTTTCCTTTTGCTACAATTGTTGTATGTATCATCTACCTTCTCTATCCTTACTCGTCTATCCTACTTTTTATTCTTGGCCTTATACTCACTTGAAACTATGATGGGATATGTTAGATTTTCAGCATTTTGAAACTGTCATGTTTCATTAACTCCAACAAGGTTGGCTTCTGAAGAGATGAGAATAGATAAGTTTTCTTGTTTGTTTGCTATGTTGGGATGTCATTTTCACCAGCAAATGTCAACATCACTATTATTTTTCGAAATATTTTATTAGCAATAGTGACAGGTTTTAATTATTATTGTTTAGGGATAAGGGAGGATTCCCCAACCTCAGTGTTTAAAAAAAAAAGCAAGAAAAAGTCATAAGTGAAGGACTACATTGAAAGCAGAAATTGCAGTGTATTCTCTTTCACTTCCAACTAGAATACAATTTTTTACTTGTGGAGGTGTTAGAACACATCTGATAAAATTTTCATTTTTTTCTGTTCAAAACAGAATTTGGAAAACTTTCTTTTGTTGGACTACAAGTCCCGTGTGTTCTGGGAAAAACACCATCTGTATTGTGTTCCTGGTTTTGATGTGATGTTAATGAAATGTTTAATTGTGAGATTTTAGCTGTACTTTTATTAACTCACTAGCTTGGGGACCCGGCCCTGCCCGGGTTATTTGCGAAGCGCAGCAGGATGTAGAGTGGGTCATGGGGGCTCTGTGTGCCAAGTTTGGTCTTGATCCATCATTATTGGGAGTTGCAGTGGTATCATGAAATTACTGAAGGTAGTGCAAGTCCCATCATCTCTGCCCCCAAAGTGTAGTAGGATGTAGATTGGGTCATGGGGGCTCTGTGTGCTAAGTTTGGTCTGTATTGGTGAATGGATGAGGGATGCATTCTTTTTACGGAAGTGAGTGAAGGTACTTCAAGTCCCATCATCCGTGGTCCGTCTCACAGTAAACTGCACCAGGCTGTAGAGTGGGTCATGAGGGCTCTGTGTGCCAGATTTGGTGTTGATCAGTCATTGGATTAGGTTTGTAGCAGGATTGGGAAGTGAGGGAAGGTACTGCAAGTCCCATCATCCATGTTCTGTCCCCCTCCAAACTTCAGTAGGATGTAGAGTGGGTCACTGGGGCTCTGTGTGCCAAGTGTGGACTTTCTCGGTGTTTTTTGGTGGCCACAGTGGTCTGTGGGAACAGAGGGGTGTGAAAATACTACAAATTCCATCATCCATTGTCAGTCCTCCCCCGAACCTCACCAGGATGTGAAGGCAGTCATGGGCGTTATGTGTGCCAAGTTTGGTCTCAATCGGTAATTGGATGAGGATCGCAGCAGACTTGGGAAGTGGTAGAGGTACTTCAAGTCCCATCATCCATGGTCCACCCTCCTCCAAACTGCACCAGAATGTAGAGTGGGTCATGAGGGCTCTGTGTGGCAAGTTTGGTGTTGATCAATCATAGGATTAGGTTTGTAGCAGTCTTGGAAAGTGAGGGAAGGTACTGCAAGACACATCATCCATGTTCTGTCCTCCTCCAAACTTCAGTAGGATGTGGACTGGGTCACTGGGGCTCTGTGTGCCAAGTGTGGTCTTTATCAGTGTTTGTTGGGGCCACAGTGGTCTGTGGGAACAGAGGGTGTAAAACTACTACAAATCCCATCATCCATTGTCAGTCCTCTCCCAAACCTCACCAGGACGTGAAGGCAGTCATGGGGGTTATGTGTGCCAAGTTTGGTCTCGATCAGTGATTGGATGAGGGTTGCAGCGGACTTGGGAAGTGAGTAGAGGCACTTCAAGTCCCATCATCTATGGTCCACCCTCCTCCAAACTGCACCAGGATGTAGAGAGTGGGTCATGGGGCTGTGTGTGCTGAGTGTGGTCTGTATTGGTCCTTATTGGAGGCCTCAGTGGTCTGTGGGAACCAAAGTGTTGGAAAATACTATAAATCCCATAATCCATGGGTCATGTCCCCCGACCCACGCCAGGGCGTAAAGGGGTTAGGGGTTATGTTTACAAGTTTGGTGCAGGTCCATCACCCGCGCTGGTCGCTGTGGCCTGTGAAAGTGGCTGCCACATATCCGCCCTGGCCTGTGAAAGTGGCTGCCACATATCCGCCCTGGCCTGTGAAAGTGGCTGCTTCCGCCCTTCTGCCCTCCCGCCCTCCGCGTACACACATACAAACATTCCGTTTTATAAAGGTATACAGAACAGATGTAAGCCGCCCCGAGCCACTGGGAGTGGTGGCAGATAGAAATTTGAATAAATAAATAAATAAATTTATGTTCAGTGCAAACTTAATTCCTAAAAATTATCCCCTAAGTTTTTAGGCACTAAGAAGTTCTTATTTCAATGTGATATGTGTTAAGCAACTGTGTTTATGCATAATGTATTCTTAATAACATCAGTAGCTCCCTGGAACATTACCAATGTGATGCATGGGGAATCAACAGAGGTTATCCCTCAGGGCCTGGCATATCCTGTCTCTGATAAACATATTAGAGAAAGCTGCTCTAGGTACTTTCTCTCTTGTCCCTTCAACCTGTTAAGTGATCTGATTGTAGAGGAGGTAATAATAATCTATCTATCTATATATAAAGATAACTGTCGTAATTAGGCTGAAGTAAACAAAAAAACCCACTGAACTAAAACACACCAAATTTGGCAACATAACATGTCACCATGCAAGGTGTGACCAACATAAATAAAAACAAAAAAACCCCTAAACATTAGTTTCAAATCCTAAAAATTGGCCATGCCCCTCCACCTCCTTGCAATGGTTGCCGGGCCCCTGGAAACAATGCAGAAGGGCCCAGGCCTGGCAGGGAGGTGAATCTGGTGGTGAGGAGGAGGAGGAGGAGGAAGAAGAATAGGAGGAGGCCTTCCCTCCGCAGGAAAGCCTGTTACCTCCATTTGGCGGGGTGAAGGGTCGGGACGAGTGCGAACCCAGTGAGCCAAGCCCTGCCCCTGGCTGTTGGGTGCGAGCATGGCTCCCAATTGGCCAGCGCGCGCTTAGGGAGCCAAGCCTTGCTCCTGCCTGTTGGGTGTGAGCATGGCTCCTGATTGGCCAGCGTGCCGAAGCTGGTTGTCTCTTTAAGCCACCTCTCCCAGCTGTGTTGCAGGAAGTGCCAGAAGGAGGGAGCCGGAGCCGGAGCCTTGCTCCCAGGGAGGGGATTCATGCAGCATCGGCTCTGCCTCCGTGGCCTGCCTGAGATGAGACCATCCTCAGCAGGATGGGCATGGCATTCTTCTGGAGTTTTGCCCAGGCAGGGCCCAGGGATGGCGAGGAGGACGGCAGTGCCTAGTTACTGAAAAGTACATTCAAGTGCCACCTCGGAGTTGGTTGAGGTAGGCAGGATTTCCCTGGGTACTGGTTGTGGGGGGTCGGGAGCAGGTCAGGGTTTTGCCCTCCCTTCTGCTCGAGATCCCCGTGTACAACTAGTGGGCCACTGTGTGATACAGAATGCTGGACTAGATGGGCTGAGGTCCTATTCAGCATGGCTCTTCTTATGTTCTTATGTTCATGACCATCTGCAAGCTGGATCACTCACACCAGCAGAAGCTGCGGGCCGTAGCTGAGGAGAGGAGCTGCTTCAGCATCTGCTATGAGATCAGTGGCCTCCGTGAGGGGATGGGGGCAGGGGAGCAGCAGTAACAGCAGTATGGGTGGCCTCGGCGCCTCTGCGCGGGCCCTCCTGCTGCCTCCCAAAACAGATCGGTTCGTAGAAAGTTGAGGGGTGGGAAAAGCCCCTTTCCTGATACAGAAGCCAATCTGGTGTCACTTCCAAGCCACTTCCTGCCACAGGCCCGCTACACTTGCTCAAGGGCACACACTTCTTGGACTCCTTTGCAAAGAAAAGAGGGACCTTTTATGGCCTCCCCTCCCCCAAGCCTGGTTTTCAACCTCACCTCCCAAAGCACCAGTCAGACTTCTAATTATAATATAATCTGTATCTATATAAATAAAAATGTAGCGTTAGTTTGTGGGATTAACATAACCCAAAAACCATTGGACGAATTGACACCAAATTTGGGCACATAACTCCTCTCAGGCCAACGAGTGACCATCACTCATTAAATACTGATAAACATAGTGGAAGGGACTTAAAAAGCAAAATACAAAAAACAAAAACATTACAATGCATGCACAAAACCACACACACACACACACACACATACACAAACACACATATATACAGATATACACAAACACACACATACACAGATATACTGTATACACCAGGGGTGCTCAGAATGGTGATCTCGATCACCAGGGTGATCTTCGGGCCTCATCCTGGTGATCTTCAGACCCCTGACCAGGTTTTTGCTGTTGGTCCTCTTCACGCCCTCTGCACACTGCAAAGAAGAATCCTCCGTCTTTGCTCCTCCACACTCCCAGCCACTCAGAGTCGTAGGAGACCAAAGGGGGCGGGCCTGGATGACGCGATGCATGGCTTGCCCCGTGTGCATGCGCAGAAGCGCCCATTCTGCCTCTCGGACTTCTCATGAGCTCTTGGAGGCGGCACGCATGCTGGCGGTGTGGAAATAGGAGCAACAACAGAGGAGGAGAAGAAGGATGCTTTGGGGTCATTTCCTTACCGCATCTCAAAGGTCGGTCTTTTTACTTGGGGGTGGGTGCTTGATTGTTCTGTGGCATGTCTCTTTGTTTATTTTTAATGTTTAAAAATGGCCTTTTAGCTCCAAAGCCTCTCTGCTTGCTTTGTTCCTTGAGAAATATATGTTGGGGAATATGGAAATGTGGGAGAAATGGGGTGGTTGGATGTATTTTTGCATGCCCCTTTGTTTACCTTGCTGAGTATTAAATGGCCTTGCAGTTCAAAAGCCTCTCTTCTTACTTTCTGGCTGATAATATGTGTAGTAATATGGCAGTGTGGGAGAAATGGGGTGGTTGGATGTATTTTTATGCTCTGTTTTATATTGTTGTTATTAAATTGAAATGTTGATGTTTTATAACTTCATTTTATGTAAACTGCCCCGAGCTTGCTGGAAGGAGCGGTACATAAACATGAATAATAAATATAAATAAATAAATAAATAAGAAAATAGTTATACGTTTTACATTTCTGGGTAGGTGATCTTTGGGACTTGGTTTTTTAATCAGTAGCTCCCATGCTGAAAAAGTGTGAGCACCCCTGATATACACAAACACACACACACACACACACACATATACTGTAAATACACACACAAAACACATATACACAGACTGGGCCACAGCAACGTGTGGCAGGGGATGGCTAGTCTCTTTATAAAATTCTTGCTCTTTAATCAAAGCTATTAACAGACCTATTCCTGGATCTTGGTTTTAAGTAACTTTTTTTTGGACCAAGATAGGTTTGCCATTCCTCTTTTCTCTGGAACAAACTTCCTCCTTATACATTCCACAGAAGGGCATTTCCTCCCTTTCTACAAATGTACCAAGATGTGTTAGCTTCAGTAGGCCATAGATCAGTGGTTCTCAACCTTCCTAATGACATGACCCCTTCATACAGTTCCTCATGTTGTGGTGACCCCCTATCATAAAATTATTTTTGTTGCCACCTCACAACTGTAATTTTGCAACTGTTATGAAGTGTAATGTAAATATCTGATATGCAGGATGTATTTTCATTCAAATTTGGCACACATTTATTTATTTTATTTATTTAAAATGCTTGTACCCCGACCTTCTCACCTCTATAGAGGAACTCAGACCGGCTTACAGCAAAAATTCAATGCTATACAAATTAAAACTGGTTACAACAACATTATTAAAAACTTAAAACACTAAATTACATACATACATACATACAAATACCCGATACACCCACATTTGAATAACGGTGGGATTGTGGGGGAAGTTGTAGTTACTGGGATTTGAAGTTCATCCACAATCAAAGAGCATTCTGAACTCCACCAATGATGAAATTGAACCAAACTTGGCACACAGAACTCCCATGACTAACAGAAAATACTGGAAGGGTTTGGCGGGCATTGACCTTGGGTTTTTGAGTTCTAGTTCACCTACATCCCAAGAGCACTGTGGCCTCAAAACAGTGATGGATCTGGACCAAACTTGGCATGAAAATCAACATGCCCAAATGTGAACTCTGGTGGAGTTTGGGGAACATAAACCTTGACATTTGGAAGTTGTAGTTGCTGGGATTTATAGTCCACCTACAATCAAAGAACATTCTGAATCCCACCAAAGTTAGAATTGGGCCAAACTTCCCACACAGAACCCCCATGACCAACAGAAAATGCTGTTTTCTGATGGTCTTTGGCGACCCCTCTGACACCCTTTCGCGACCCCTCCAGGGGTCCCGACCCCCAGGTTGAGAAACACTGCCATAGATGATGGCATAGATGATGGATATTTTCCCAAGCATTCCTGGATTGAGTTAATTGACTTTCAAGAGATGTCTTTATTTATTTAGTTTTATTCTAATTAACATTTTAATAAATTTTAGATTTAAGCAAAGCCAATGTGGTATTTATTTTATTTATTTATTTATGAGTTCTATGCCGACTGACTCCTGAGGCTCAACTATGGCTTACAGGAGCTGAAGGGCACAGTAAAATACAGGCAATAAGCAGTTAAAAACAATTAAAAACAACAGCAGTACAGTAATTAATAACACAGTTAAAACAATGAACAGCACATCATCCTCAGAAGAACGAATAGATGGCGGGGCATGGGCAGGACTTACTCACCAAAGGCCTGCTTAAACAGGTATGTTTTACAGGCCCGTCTAAACGGGAGCAAGTCCTTCATAGCCCGAGTTCCGGCCGGGAGGGCGTTCCACAGCGTAGGTGCTATGACAGAGAACGCCTCCGGCGGGTAGCAGTCAGCCTTGCGAGTTTAGCTGAAGGTATCTCCAGGAGATTGGAGTCCTCAGACCGAAGTGATCTCGGAGGGCAATATGGGGTGAGACGGTCCCTCAAATACGCTGGCCCCAGGCCGTGTAAGGCCTTAAAGGTGAGGACCTTGGGCAAGTCATAATCTCTTAGCATCAAAGTAAGTGAGCCAGAAATTGACAAATCTTCCAATAAAAATCAGCAAAAAGTTGGCCTTAAGGTCTCTGTAAGGCAGAGAAGATTTGAAAACAATAAAAAAAAATAACCGAAATTAAATTTTAAACTATTATTGCTGGTGCGGGCTTTTATTTTCACCTTGTGTTGTTTTGGATAATCCATCTCAGGAGCCTGTGGTCAAAACATAAGATAAAGATATGAGATATAAATAAATAATAAACAATGCAAGCTGGCCCACTTTTTACATGAATAGGTATTTGCTTTCTCCTGCAGGACACTTTGCCTTAACGTTTGATGAAAATCTGTACTATGCCATGCTGTGCTTTCTCTTGACTCGGGAAATGTGTACATTTCCAATGAGAAACACAATCAGTTCCTAAGACTGCATTGGAATCAAGTTATGCATAATTTATTTGTCAGAGTTCTATCTTGAAGCGCGGTTATGCACAAAGCACTGATGTTTTATTCTGCACCACGTTTGGTGATGAATGAAAAGCAGTGTGGTTCCTCCTGACCTCTCCATTTCTGAATGCGCTAAGTAATAGGAAGAATTGTTAAGCAGGTAATAGTTTGGACAAAGTTATGCACTTTAAAAAAACACATTGATTTGAATGAGAAAGGGTTAAGCCAGTGTTTCCCAACCTTTTTTGAGTCGCGGCACACTTTTAACGTTAAAAAAATCCGGGGGCACACCACCAACCAAAATGACACAAAATGACGCTCTAACACGGTAAAGAACGGCTGGGGGATGGTGGCCTGCTGGGAGCAGCTGCTGGGAGTCCCGAAGCCAGGGGGAGGGGGTAGAGCCCGGCTTCACCTCTCCCAGCAGCTGCTCCAGCATTGAGGGGACAGTGCCAAGCCAGCATTGTGCTGGCTCTGCCACTGCTGGCTTGGCACTGCCCCCTCAAGGCTGGAGCAGCTGCTGGTAGTGCCGAAGCCAGGGGAGGGAGTGGAGCCATGCCGCGCACGCCATGCCTCGCCCCGCCTCCTCTCAGCTTCAGCTCTCCCACAGAGGAGGAGCATGAGCGGTGGGTGGGCTTCAGTGGGCGGGGCTCCTCCTCCACGTGGCTTCAGCGAGTGAGGGGCGAGAGTCATGGCGGGAGTCATGGCGGATTGGAGGCTGGTTGGGAAAATGGCCAAAGGAGGCGACGCCTCGGCCCCTTCTTTTTCTTCGCCGCCGCCCGGCCCTTCCTCCTCCTCTCCCGAGCAGCAGAAGTTCGGCAGGATGGGGGGGGAGGAAGGGGGGCAGAGAGCTTTTCTCGCAGCACAGCAGGAGGTCTGTCACGGCACACTGGTGTGCCACGGCACACTGGTTGGGAAACACTGGGTTAAGCACTTTCTTAGGCTTCTTCTACACTGCTCTATATACTTTGATCTGATCCTGGGATATACAGGCAGTGTGGACGGGGCCTTAATCATAATAGTATAGGATTTTTCTTTAGTTTTAATAAACTTTGTTTCTGGCACCATTTTGGGTGCCCTTTTTTGGGTATAAATAATATTTTATTTATTTATTTATTTATTATTCAGGCTTCTATGCCGCCGACTCCCTGAGGCTCGCGGCGGCTTACAGGAGCCGAAGGGCACAGTAAAATACAGGCAATAAGCAGTTAAAAACAATTAAAAACAACAGCAGTACAGTAATTAATAACACAGTTAAAACAATGAACAGCACATCATCCTCAGAAGAACGAATAGATGGCGGGGCATGGGCAGGACTTACTCACCAAAGGCCTGCTTAAAGAGGTATGTTTTACAGGCCCGTCTAAACGGGAGCAAGTCCTTCATAGCCCGAGTTCCGGCCGGGAGGGCGTTCCACAGCGTAGGTGCTATGACAGAGAACGCCCTCCGGCGGGTAGCAGTCAGCCTTGCGAGTTTAGCTGAAGGTATCTCCAGGAGATTGGAGTCCTCAGACCGAAGTGATCTCGGAGGGCAATATGGGGTGAGACGGTCCCTCAAATACGCTGGCCCCAGGCCGTGTAAGGCCTTAAAGGTGAGGACCAACACTTTGAAGGTGATCCGGTGCTCAATTGGCAGCCAGTGCAGATCCTGCAAAACAGGTGTTATGTGGGCGCCAGCTGGCGTGCCAGACAGGAGCCGGGCGGCAGTGTTCTGCACTAGCCTGAGCTTCCAGGTCACCGACAGAGGAAGGCCAACGTGAAGCGCGTTGCAGTAATCCAGCCTTGAGATGACTGTGGCTTGGATCACCGTGGCCAGATCGTTCCGGGAGAGATAGGGGCCAGCCTCCTTGCCTGTCGCAGATGAAAAGCGATCTTGCTGACCGCAGAGACCTGGGCCTCCATGGTCAGCTGGGAGTTCAAATGGACCCCCAGGCTCTTTACGGAAGGCGATGGGCATAACACCGCACCGTCCAGGCTCGGAAGCTGGACATTAACATCACCCGGGCGACCCAGCCACAAGACCTCCGTCTTCGCCGGATTCACCCTCAACCTACTGGCTCGCAGCCATCCAGTAACGGCTTCGAGCAGTGTTGGAAATTATCGGGGACAGAACCCGGCCTGCCCTCCATCCTCAGAATGAGCTGGGTGTCGTCAGCGTACTGGTGACACTCCAGCCCATAACTCCGCACCAGCTGTGCAAGCGGCTGCATGTAGATGTTAAATAACAGAGGGGAGAGAATGGCCCCTGGGGATCCCACAGAGTAGTGGGGAGCCCTCGGAGACCACCTCGCCCCTCCTCACACGCTGAGACCGCTGGTGGAGGAAGGAGGTCAGCCATTTAAGGGCTGTCCCCCTCACTCCAGCCACGGCCAGGCGGTGGATCAATAGATTGTGGTCGACCGTGTCAAACGCTGCCGTGAGGTCCAATAACACGAGCAGCGCAGACCCGCCTTGGTCGAGCTGGCAGCGGAGTTGGTCTGTGATGGAGACCAGAACCGTCTCCGTCCCGTGCCCCGAATGGAAGCCGGACTGGAAGGGGTCTAGCCATGTTGCATCATCTAAGAAGGACTGCAACTGCTCGTTACTGCCCTCTCAACTACCTTCCCAGGTACGAAAGGTTCGACACTGGTCGGTAGTTGGAGGAACCGCCGGGTCTAGTGACGGTTTCTTCAGTAATGGAGCTACCACCGCCTCTTTTAAGCACTCTGGAAAGACTCCTTGCTCAAGGGAGCTGTTTACGATGTTCAACAGAGGCCCACGTAACCCCCCCAGGCACGATCTAACAAGCCAGGAGGGGCACGGGTCGAGGGAGCAGGTGGCAGGCCGAGTTGCAGCCACTATCTTATCAACAGCATCTGCGTCCAGTGGTCGAAACCGGTCAAGGGTGGGCCCGGCGGAGGGCCACGGGGTCTCAAGTTCTCTTACTGTGTCAACCGTGGCTGGAAGGTCCCGGCGGAGGCTTAGTATCTTGTCTGTGAAGAAGCTCTAATAATAAACTTTATTTATATTTATTTATTTATTATTATTTCCACCATTTCTACCCTGCTTCTTCTCAACCCCCGAGGGGAGACTCAGAGCGGCCTAACAACGGCAACAATTCAATGCCAAAAACAGTCAAAATTAAAATACATTAAAATATAGTTAGCATTAAAATACATTAAAATACAATTAGCATTAAAATACGTCATATACATTCACACAAGTTAAAAACAGTATTCTGTCCATAATAGAAGCATTATGCATTATCCATGTAACCATCCATCATCCCATGCTAATTCTTCATATTAGGTGGGAGTTGGGGAGACAAGTCTCAGTACTGTCTGTGGAACTGAATGTAACATCTTAAGAAGTAATAATAGCCTTTTTAGTCAGTAACCTCTACGCTCTAGCACATATAGTAAATCTTGTAACCATCACGCTGTCCGAACTTTATCATTGCTGTAACCGTACGCTAGTTGCCTCTTAGTAGAACCAATACGATCTGTGCCTATTTAATAGCCTCGTTGTAGTTAATAAATACTGTTATTATTAACTTTTAAAAGAAGCCTCCGTCATCTTTCGGTCTCCTCAGTTTACATTCTTGGTGGTGGGTTGTTGTAAAGGCCAAACGCTACAGACACTTCATTTAATTTCATTTTAATTAGAAGTAAATCCTAATGACCCATTAGGTTGGTGGCAGACTACCGGGAGTGTCAAATTAGTCAATTTAGGTGACCGAGATCGTCACACAGACCCATATCCATCTGGCCACCCATTATCCCCATTCTGATCCGGAGAAGCTGGAACACCAAACTAGGCTGGGACACCACATTGTCCAATTCTCATCTTCTCTGGAGTCATCAATCTGAAGTTTCAAGCTTTTTAGACTTTTATCTGCTACCAGGTCTTGGTTTGTTACTATGCAATCAATATTTTCCAGACCCTAGCAAAAAGTCAATCCTCTGATTTCCCCCATGAAAATTTATCTTACAGGGAAATTAAATAAAATTCCAAAACATGCAGAGCTCTGGCCAGATGCATTTAGTGCAATTCATGATACATATCCAACCCAGTGTGTGTACAGTTATTAAATAACATAGGGAGGATATAGTCTTTACCAGTCATTATTTAACCCAGCCAATCTTATCTTATTATTGGTTGGACATAAAATCAATTCATGGCACTGAAGGATAGTTCTATGAAGACCATGGTTTGACAAAATAACCAATGCATAGGTCTTTGAACAAATCAAACCGGAATTTTCCATAGAAGACAAAAAAAATGAAATAGGCCTGTTCAATCAATGAAAAATATGTTTCAATACTCATTACTAAATTAGAGGGTGGGGAGGGACTCATTTTTTAAAGTATTTCCAAAATTGGACGGGTTCTGTATCGTAACTATAACAAGGTAACTACTTTTAGTTAAGTAATTGTGCCAATTGTGAACATTCAGGGGCTCTTTTCTCCCTATATTATAAAAAACTAACAATATAGTCACCTATGAGCAATGTGTGACAAACAAGTCAGGGAAACTGCCTGTATATCAACAAATTCTATGTATATCTGCAATAATAAATCTGCACGAACTAATCGCAGTACTATCAATCACAGTATTATTATTATTATTGCATGGCCCCATTGTTGTTCCCCACTTTATAAGGACTCTCACATCTCCACACGCCATGTCACCACAAGGTAGCATCTTGGCGGACCGGACGATGTGTACGTGGGGCCATGCCAGCCAAACAGTACGAATTTGCTCGGGCCTGTAAGATGCTTTGCCCATCCGCAAATAATAATAATAATAATCACACCCTCTCAGCCTTAGAAATGGCTGTGGAGTTAGAAATGGCATGGGGAGCAAAGAACCACAACATTGCAACTATGAGCTCTGGGCTCCAGAGAGAGCGGTATATTAAGTCGAACCAATAAAGAAATAAAGAAATAAAGAAATAAATAAAGAAAGAAATAAATTATTATTATTTCTGGCACTTTACCCCACTCTTCTCAACCCCCCGAGGGGGGACAGGACTCAGAGCGGCTTCCAAAAAGGCACAATTCGATGCCCACGCAGTAAAACACAGTATAAAACCCCAACATTCAACAATAAAATACATTAAAATACAATTACATTAATACATCCTATGCATTCATTTATGTTATAAACAGTGTTCCGTCCATAAAAAGCCATTGAGCCCTATTCAACAACTTTCCATCAAAATCCAGTCTAAAATACTGCCTTGTGCTATGGTGCAAACGCCTGGTCCCATAGCCAGGATTTTACTTTTTTCCTGAATGTCAGGAGGGATGGAATTGATCGTATGTTGCTAGGAAGCACATTCCACAGATGGGGAGCCACCACTGAGAAGGCCCTCTCCCTCGTCCCCACCAACCGCATTTGAGAAGTTGGCGGGAGCGATAGCAGGGCCTCCCCGGATGATCTGAAATTACGAGGTGGGACGTAGCGGCAGATGCGTTCGGACAAGTAAGCTGGGCCAGAACCGTATAAAGCTTTAAAGGTCAAAACCAGCACTTTGAATTGAGCTCGGAAGTGGACAGGCAGCCAGTGGAGCTGACACAACAGGGGGGTAGTATGCTCCCTGTATGTAGCTCCAGTTAGTAATCTGGTGCCGCCCGTTGGACTAGTTGTAATTTCCGAACTGTCTTCAAAGGCAGCCCCACGTAGAGTGCGTTGCAGTAATCTATTCAGGATGTGACCAGAGCGTGGACCACCGTAGCCAGATCAGACTTCAGTATTAAATGAATGTATATTATATTGTATATGAACTCACATACGAATGTTATGATTTGAATAACATATATTGATAGCACTGCGATTGGTTCATGCAGATTTATTATTGTAGATATACATAGAATTTGTTGATATACAGGCAGAAGCACTCCTATATTACCATTCTTGGGAGTGGACTCAGAACTTATTTTTGAGCAAACATCTATATAATTGCATTGTTTTGGTATTAATTCTCTTTCTAATGAAAGGACATTTATCACGCTACTTACACTAACTGTTTCAGTTCTCTTTTCTAGAATATTATGTTTATGACAGCAATTATTGAGTCCAAGATTTGGAGGAAAAAACTCATTTCAGAAATAATTGCTGTGTGTATGTATATGCATGTGTGTGTGTGCTAGTGTCCTTTCTACCTCCATTTTGTCATATTTAAATTTTAAATTTGAATTTTTTTTCTTCTCATCCGCTAAATATGTGCTTATAAATAATGTATAGAGTACATTAACATCATTTAAGAGGCTAAGTTAAAAGTGCTTTTGCTTTATATGGAAACAAATTTTGTACGCAAATGTAACCATTAGGATTCTTTCTTTCCCTAAGCACCAATTCCTCATAATAAAGTGCAGCAATATTCCAATTTTGAGCAACTCAACAGTTCGCTGCCATCTGTTATATATGAATTGCAAATTATATTTGAGTCTCCAACATATTTAATGCAAAGCTCACAAAGTTTCCCGTATTTAGGAGAAGGAAGAATTGTTTTTAATCTCTCAGTAATAGGAATTCCAGAATGTTGATGCTGCCCTTGTCACCCACACAGAAGCAGCCCTGCAGCTCCTCACATCCTGCTTTGCAACAGCTGCAGAGCTGTTTGGGCTGGAAATAAGAAAATGGAAGTCCTCTACCAGCCCACACCACAGGAAGAACACCATCATCCCCACGTAAGTATAGGCAAATCTGTGCTTAAGTCCGTTCAGCAGTTCACCTCCCTGGGAAGCATCATCTCTTCAAACACCAAGATTGATAAAGAGATAGATCACAGATTAGCAAAGGCATATAGTGCATTCGGAAGGCTTCACAAAAGAGTCTGGAGCAACAAGCACCTGAGGCAAAGCACAAAAATCAGTGTGTACAGAGCTATCATACTGTCTATTCTCCTATATGGGTCTGAAACATGGGTCACCTATCGCCAACACCTATGACTCCTCGAACGCTGTCATCAGCACTGTCTTCGCACAATCCTTTTTTTTTTAAAATAATTTTTTATTGTGGAGTTTTCAAATATGCAGTGGTACATAAACAAAACCGTGAAGTGAGGGGATGGGGAACAATGGGGAGAGAAAAAAAAAAGGGAAAACCCAAGACAACAAACAAACAGAAAAACAACAACCCACAAACACTTAACATTTTGTAAAATTGTACTTCCAAATTTGTGTTAACCGTCAAGAACATCTCATTACGCCTTTAGCAAGTCAATCCATGAAGACCTGGTATATTTTACACAGATCTATCCCTTGTTGTTACAACCAAATATAGCTACTTTGGTATTCCCTCTGCCTTTAGTTTTTCATTATGTTGGCCAGGAGTGGCTATCCTCCTGGCTGGTGTTTCGCTTGGCCCGTTGACCGATAGTCCTCGTAGGGTGACCAGTCCGTTGATTTGATTGGTTTCCCGTTGCTCTGTTTTAGGAGAAAGGTTAACCTGTCCATGTTTCTTATTTCCCACATTTTATCATACCACACGTCCATGTCAGGTATTTTCTCCGTTTTCCAAAGGGCGGCTAGACTAGTCTAGCCGCCTGTTATATATATAAAAAAGTCTGTCTTCGTTTTTCACTCCATACCTTCGCATTCTCCGTCAGGCCTAAGAGGAAGAGTTCTGGTAACAATGGTCTTTGCTTTTTTAAAATTTTTTGTGCTGCCTTTTGAATGTTTTGCCAATTTTTTTTGCTTTCTCGCAGGTCCACCATATATGGTAGAAGCTGCCCTCGTGTGTTTTGCACTTCCAGCATATGTTGGAACTATTTTTGTACATTTTACTGAGTTTCTTTGGGGTCAAATACCATCTATGGAAGATTTTAAGCCAGTTTTCTTTTAGGTTAGCTGCATACGTGTATTTAAGTTTTTTAATCCATATTCGTTGCCAATCTTCTAACTTTATCTGGTGGCCCACATTCTTCGCCCAATTAATCATGCAGTTTTTAACCACCTCTGGTTCTGTTTGCCAGTCCAATAATTTATTATATAACACAGTAATAATCTTACGCTTCCGTACCATCAGTTTCTCCCAGAACTCCTCCTTCTCCACAAAGCCCTTCAGAGAATCCTTTTTATAACTCTCCTAAATATACACTGGATCGACTACGTCAGTGTTTTTCAACCTTTTTTGAGCTGCGGCACATTTTTTACATTTGCAAAATCCTGAGGCACAGCACCAAACAAAATGACACAAAACGACACTCTAACACAGTAATACATATAGTTAATATGTTTTTAAATGTATTTATACACTCAGGGTGAAACCTGGGCCTGTTTTGATGAACACAACATAGATATCCTGGCAGAAATGGCAGAAAGACACAAACTTCCCACACAGAACTCCTATAACCAAGAGAAAATACTATAAAATACTATAAGAGTTTGGTGGGCATTGACCTTGGGTTTTGGAGTTGTAGTTCACCTATATCCAGAGAGCACTGTGGACTCAAACAATGTTGGATCAGGACCAAACTTGGCATGAATACTCAATATGCCCAAATGTGAACACGATTGGAGTTTGGGGAAAATAGACCTTGACATTTGGGAGTTACAGTTTCGGGCTCCCTTCTCCCAGCCTCGCTTTGCTCACGCTGCCCCTTCTGCCACCATTTTGATTCGAGGGGGCAGCGTGAGCGTGTTCAGGAGGGGAGGGGGGAGGAATACGTGGGACGAGTTCATGCAGTAGCGCCCGCACAGGTCACGTCTTCCTCCCCCCCCCGAACACGCTCACGCTGCCCCCTTGGATCAAAATGGTGGCAGAAGCGGCAGAGCGAGGCTGGGAAGAAGGGAGCCCGAGTAGAGAAGAAAAAGTGTTCAGCAGGAGGGGGAAGAAAGGGTATTGGAGATTCCAAATTCCCACGGCACACCTGGTTGGGAAACACTGGACTGTGGAAGTCCAAAAACCTGAATGGAGGACCGAAGTTGGCCCAGGCCTTGTCTACATGTCGGGCTCGGGGAAGACAGACCTGCGCGCAGCTCCCACCGCGCGAGGAGGCCTCTCGTGCGTTCGCTCCTTCTCTCTCTCTCTCTTGCCCGCACACGTCTCTGTTCCCCGTCCCCCACACGAGTTTGACAGCACATGGGAATTCAGCATGCCCATTGGTCAATGCGCTCGCGAGGAAGCTGGCGGCCCCAGCCTCCCATTGGCTGGGCGATCTTTGTGTATGTAGGAAGCAAGCCTTTGATTATCAAAGGCATATAGTGCATTCGGAAGGTTCCACAAAAGATTCTGGAGCAACAAGCACCTGAGGCAAAGCACCAAAATCAGTGTGTACAGAGCTATCATACTGTCTATTCTCCTCTATGGGTCTGAAACATGGGTCCAAAGCCGTTCCAAAGCCGAGGAGCCACCACTGAAAAGGCCCTGTCTCTTGTCCCCACCAATCGCACCTGTGAAGCAGGCGGGACCGAGAGCAGGGCCTGTCCAGATGATCTTAAGCATCTTGAAGGTTCATAGGGAGAGATGCGTTCGGACATGTAAGTTGGACCAGAACCATTAAGGGCTTTAAAGGCCAAAGCCAGCACTTTGAATTGTGCCCGGTAGCAAACTGGTAGCCAGTGGAGCTGGCACAACAGAGGTGTTGTGCGCTCCCTGAGTGCTGCTCCTGTTATCAACCTGGCTGCTGTCCGTTGAACCAGTTGAAGCTTCCGAGCAGTCTTCAAAGGCAGTCCCACATAGAGGGCGTTGCAGTAATCTATACGGGATGTAACCAGAGCGTGGCCTACTTCCCAAGGTACGGGCGCAGTTGGCGCACAAGTTTTAGCTGTGCGAATGCTCCCCTGGTCACCGCCGAGACCTGGGGTTCCAGGCTCAGCGATGAGTCCAGGATCACACCCAAACTGTGAACCAGCGTCTTCAAGGGGAGTGTAACCCCGTCCAACACAGGCTGTAACCTTATGCCCTGTTCGGCCTTTCGACTGACCAGGAGTGCCTCTGTCTTGTCTGGATTCAGTTTCAATTTGTTTGCCCTCATCCAGTCCGACACAGCGGCCAAGCACGGGTTCAGGACCAAAACAGCCTCCTAGTGCTACTTTAGTTGCAAGAAGTTCCAGTTAAGTCAGATAGCACATACAAATGAGAAATTCTAGCAGTCAAAATGCTTATATGGCACAACCCTTGGCCATTGCAATAACACTTGCTCAAAATGTCTCTTAATTGAATAATTTCTCATGAAGAGATTAATAGAAATACTGTGAAGTAAGATGTGGTTGGAAGGTTAAAAGTCTTGTTATTTTTTTATCCAGAAAAGTACAAAGAGGAATCATTTATATCAGGGGTCAGGAACCTATGGCTCAGGAGCCAGGTGTGGCTCATTTGATGATTGCATCTGGCTTGCAACAGCCTAGGAACTGTGGGAGTGGAAGTCCAAAAACCTGAATGGAGGACCGAAGTTGGCCCAGGCCTTGTCTACATGTCGGGCTCGGGGAAGACAGACCTGCGCGCGTTCGCTCCTTCTCTCTCTCTCTCTTGCCCGCACACGTCTCTGTTCCCCGTCCCCCACACGAGTTTGACAGCACATGGGAATTCAGCATGCCCATTGGTCAATGCGCTCGCGAGGAAGCTGGCGGCCCCAGCCTCCCATTGGCTGGGCGATCTTTGTGTATGTAGGAAGCAAGCCTTTGATTATCAAAGGCATATAGTGCATTCGGAAGGCTCCACAAAAGAGTCTGGAGCAACAAGCACCTGAGGCAAAGCACCAAAATCAGTGTGTACAGAGCTATCATACTGTCTATTCTCCTCTATGGGTCTGAAACATGGGTCACCTATCGCCAACACCTACGACTCCTCGAACGCTTTCATCAGCGCTGTCTTCGCACAATCCTAAATATACACTGGACCGACTATGTGACGAATGTTGCTATCCTTGAGCACGCAGGGATCACCAGCATTGAGGCCATGCTATTGAGAACACAGCTGCGCTGGGCAGGGCACGTCTCTAGGATGGAGGACCACCACCTCCCAAAAATACTACTCTACGGTGAACTCGCCATGGGTCAGCGCAAGAGAGGCGCCCCCAAAAAGAGATATAAGGACTCCCTGAAACAACATCTCAGGCTCAGCCAGATTGATCACCAACAATGGTCTACCCTGGCCTCACATCGGGAGACATGGAGACGCACTATCCACAATGCTGCGGCCTCTTTCTAGAAGTCACGCCGAATGGATCTCGAAGAGAAACGACAACGCAGAAAGAACCGCAACTTGGAAACAACATCACCCAAGGAAACTTTCTGCTGTGCTTTCTGCAACCGGACTTGCCTGTCTCAGATTGGCCTTTTTAGTCATCAACGTGCTTGTAAAAAGCGTGGGATGAGTCCTTCCTGAATCTTCGTTCGCGAAGTAATGCCGAGAGAGGAAGCAAGCACGCCCATTGGCCCATGCGCTCGCGAGGAAACCACCCATTGGTTGAGCGGTCTGTGTGTACGTTGGCACCTGCTCACCACTCTGAGGAGAAATGCCTAGAAGAAAGGGGCGTGGCCTAAAGCTTAGTTTCGCCCCGCTCCTCTGTGAGGAGCCTTAAACATATAAACCATGAAAATAGTTAAAACTGCAAAAACCATTTGGATGCACAAAGTGAAGGTAATTCTACACAATATTGGGTTGTTGTGAGTTTTCCGGGCTGTATAGCCATGTTCCAGAAGCATTCTCTCCTGACATTTTGCCTGCCTCTATACTCACATTGAGTTGAATTCAGTCTTAAAATGTATTATATATATTATATGGCTCTCACTGAAATAAATTTCCAAATATTTTGCTTTCATGGCTCTCTGAGTCAAAAACATTCCTGACCCCTGGATTTATATTATGTCCACCTATTCTCAGTAGGATTGTGCCCTAGAGTTTTTATTTGGAAACATAGCATTTGCATGCCAAAATCCTGAAGGAGAAGAGCAAAGAATCTGATTTACTCTTAAACTTTAGGCCCCACAGATACTGTGGGGAGGGGAAATCATGCTCCTTTCCTCTTTCTTTTTGTCTTCCAAGTTTGACAAGATACCAGTCACAGCATGGGTTTAGCAACATTATCAGAAAATCTGTGGGAGTCAAACTTCGTAATGCTCTTAAGTTCTGTTTGATCCTTTGCATAACTCTCCTCACTATGAACATCAAGATGGATAATGTTTGCTTGTCCACCTAACAATAGAAAATGTTACTATCTCAGACATTTATTTGAGACATTTCCAAATTGCGTTATTCACCTGTCTAGTTTTCTGAGGAAATGTTTCATAGGATGCATCTGCACTATAGAAGTAATACAATGTCACACCATGCTAACGTCAAACTTGGCATGTGTGATCCATTAAAATGGTTCAAAAGTACTTACAAAACTAGGGGGCACTAGTGCTTCATTTCTAAAGTGTTTCTAATGTTTCAGAGGTGAAAATTTCAGAACTCTAGAGAGACTAACAAAGTTTCGTATTGACTTCGCTAATGGTGATTATTATGCATGCACAATAAGGAAAATGTCACTGTTGGTGAAAAAAAACTTCAGGGGCTCCTATCTCCCTAATTTTTAAAGCTATTGGGGTGAAACTTGCAACAACTGTAGAAAACATTTACCACTCTTTGTCCATCAAAGAGCGGTAAATGTTTCACTTATCCATGGGTTTTTTTTTGTGAATTTTCAAACAAAATTATAAACATTTTTTTAAAAAAAACTTACAAAAGCTATCTATTTGAATTTTATATAGAATGCACAAGATAACCCAGGCATCAATCCCCAGAAATTTCAGAAAGATTCAGTTTTTGGGGGGATTTTAAAAAAAATTACTGTAGTTCAAAACAAATTATCTCCCAAAAAGTTACCACAGTAATCCCCTTGAATGTCCATCAGTCTTTATGAAACACAACCACAGAATTTCAACTTAGCACAGTGTAATGGTTTGTCGAATAGAGCTAATATTGCTCTTATCTCATACCCTTCCAGCAAGATAATCCTCACCAGGTGGTGGCCTTGGATACATGCACAGAGCTGGAAATGTGCCTTAGGTCACACCACACCAACATGAACAGCACTGGCTCGTATATTGCGGACTCAGGCAGGATATGATGAAATATCCACTGGACATTGGGACTGCTGAGTCAGAAGGGACATGATGCAACCTCTGCTGGGCCTTGCATGCCATGGGGGTTGGGCCTTTGAGATGATGGACAGGTGATGGGGGTGTGTTCTGTATATAAGCTGTGTTTGTTCCTTGTGATGCCAGTTCTGGCATCAAAGGTATTATACCTGCAATAAATCTCGTTGGATCAAGTTGCCGTGTGCGTATGGTTGCCATGTGCGTATGGTCCCTACAGACGATTGTAGCGTTTCTTACACACAGATTTATACTATTACTTGCTTACTTTAGTCCTCTTTGCAGATTCAATGATTCCAAATCGCTGCTGTTAGTATTCTGGCTTGAAATCAAAAAAAATTGTAAAATATTTTTTTGTTTTCTTAAAAAACCTCCCACCAATATTTTTTAACCATCTTGCATTTCCACCATACATGAAAGTACGTACCTGTACTTTCCCCACATTTCCAGCATTTCTTATTTAACCTTCCTTTACTGTATTTTGAGAGTTTTTCTGGAGTCAGGTACCACATATAAAATACCTTGAACCAATTCTCCTTTAACTCAGTAGCATAGGTATATTTGAGTTTCTTATACCAAACTTCTTTCCACTTATTTAGGTCAATTGTGTGGCCTAACAGTGTCACGATGCACGGACTTGACCGGCCCCTTAATCACACACAGAGACGGGGCTGAAGGCTAACTACTTTATTAGATATATAGAAACAGTTCAAAGAGAATATTGTTCATGAAAATAGCAAAGGCAATCCAAAGGCTGTAGCAATTAAGAGTTCAAAAGCAACTTGGTAAAAGAATCCAAAAGGCTTGGCAAGGCTCCGCAGCAATGCGGATTCAGGAACAAAACAAGGTACAAGATGCAAGGCAAGGCTTGGTCACAAGGACCCACTTCGCTACACGTCTACTCAGAAGAGATGTGGCGAAGCACTGGGGATTGGTTCCCACGGATCCTATACTTAATCTTTCGGCCGAGGTCCCCGACGATCTAGGCTTCGTCGTCTCCACTCTCTGTTGTCTGACCTCGGCCTGTCTAGGCTGTGATACCACCCCCCTTCTGCTGGACTCGATGCTTTGTCTCCTATCAAAGGTTCGACCTTGTCTCCCAGCACCTGGGTCTATATCTCCATGAGAGCTCTCCTCCCTAGAATCTTCCCAGGCGCTCTCTTCCATGTTTTCACTCACAGGATCCTGCGAGCCTCTCCCACTCGGCCGTTCATAACTTTCACTATCAGGACTTTCCATTTGCACCTGGTTATCTATGTCTTCATAGGGGTCTGGCCAACCTTCATCCCAAGCCAAGCTCTCGGTGGGAGAAAGGGGCCCACTGATGGGAAACTCTCCTTCAGCTAACCCTTCCAAATCCTCTTCAGAATCTATCTCTGCTGGTGCAGGCTCTAATGCTAATGGAACCCCCGGTCCTGATCCCAGGCCCCCAGGCACAAACGAGAACTGCTGTGCTACAACCAGTTTCGCCCATTTTATCATCACTTCCTTTATCAGATCTTCTTCCGTTGCCCACATCAATAATTGTTGATATAATTTTTTAATCAGTTTTGTTTCTGTTTTAATAACCTTATCCCAAAAAGTTTATTTTAGTTCAAATCCTTTCTTTATATCAATTTTGTAGTTTTCCTTAATTTGCCAATATTGAAACCATGACACTCTGGGGTCTGATACTTGAATTCTGTTTCTTGACCTTTAATTTTCAGTAAACTTCTGTATGTTAGCCATTTTTCACTTGGTATTTCCCTTTTATGGCTCGCTTCTTTAGGTGAGAACCAGAGGGGCATTTTAGAATACAGTCTTTCTTTATATCTTTCCCTGGTTTCTCTTCAGATCGTATAAACCTTTCGCCTTTTCCAAGGCTGAGATCTTGTGGCCTGACCGGCCGGTAGGTGTACTGCACCATCTGCCCACCTTTGATGGTGCTCCCCCATCTCCATCCGCTACTGTTAAGAGTTTGGGTGTGGTCTTAGACACACAGCTAACCATGGAGTCCCAAATCGTGGCTTTTAGCAAGCAGGCCTTTTTCTACCTTCACTAATACACTGGGGTACTTGCCCAAGATACAGAAACACACATGTATAGCTGTACAACAACAATAATAAACAATAACCAATACTATCTGTACCACTAGTGTGGATATGTATGAACCAATGTGGTGGCAGCGGGCTGCTATCCCCCACTGGACCCGGCGTCGCCAAGGGGAACCACGCGAGGGTCCCCGCTGCAGCTCTATGATGCTCCCAAGAGCCAGGTACCCGGGGGAGGAAAAAACCTGTCCCAGGTGCCCCTGAATCCATGGTATACCCCTCAATGGGGAATGAAGAAAACCCGGGGTGTGGGCAAGGAAACTATAAGGCAATGTGGCGGTCCTAACGCAACAGTCCCTCCTCAAATTCCCTCCCAAGGCCGGGTCAGATCCCGAATACTGTCCTGGGTGGGGAAGGCCCCGTGAGTAGATCTCAGTCGAGTCCAGTCCTCCGTGGAAGTCCGGACGAGAAGTGGGTCCCTCGGGATGGGAGGCGGTGTAGAGTCTTCACCCCGATTTCCTCCAGTCGCCGGGATGGGGCCTGAAGAGGCGCGTCCCTCAATGATGACGTGAGCACGTAAGGACGCTGTGATGGAGTGGGCGTTGTCCTGAACGGCGTGCAGGCGAATGGTGATGACGTGAGGCCGGAGGGACGGGCGTGCTGGGCGTGTAGGCGTCAGCAGCGTCCCGAGCGTCACCCCAAGTGGATGGGGGGGGGGGCTTCCTTAAAGGGCCGCCGATGGTGTAAAAAATAATAATAAAGAGCCTCAAGCCCCGGGTGTACCCAGGACGATGTCCCACTGGGTAAGTGCCAATAGGCAGGGGGCTATGTCCTGGGTCCTGGGGGGGAGTTGCCACCTCCCAGGACACTGCACAGGAATCCAAGCGGGTACCAATGCTGGGCCAGGTGCTGGTGGGCGGACGCAGCGAGGATTGCGAATACAAACTAGTCCAACACACTTAGGTACAAAAATATGAAAAATAGAGTTTATTTGGCTCACAGGTAAATACCCATGTGGCCTGGGCGGTATCACATAGACCGCAAAAACACCAAATCATGAACGCCAGTGGATGTCACACAACATGGCCCCCGCAAGGGGCTGGCAGCTCCCTTGCTGGGGTACAAACGCCTACGGGTGGTATTCTGGTCTTTGGAGGGTCCCAAATCCCGTTTAAGCTAATTAATATCCTAGCTTCATCAGGGCGTTGAGGATAATACATGCAATCATGGTTTTGGTGAAGGAATCAACATATCTGCAATTAAATAAGTATAAATACACTCAGTAACAGCAAACAGGCAAGATAAAGATACATCAATAATAAAACTATGTATACATTTGGTGTCATGTCCAAACATACTCACATGTAATTGGAGAATCATAATCATCACTGATAGTGGATGAATTCCACCGAATGGAAGGTGACCCAAAGGTGGGTCTGCAATAGAACCAGGGGCTAAAATACTCTTGGCTGAATTGGGAGGGAACAGGGCTGGGTTAGCCCCACCTTGTGGAATGAGGGTGGATTAGGTGATCAAGGTTTGTATGTTGATGGCCTCATTGAGGCCCGCAGGTGTTTCGCTGGAAAGTAGGATGATCCATTTGTATTCAGCCCTAATTAAGGCTGCATGTGAATCCCCATACTCGCGAGTATACACTTTCTCCAATCACATACAAGAAAAGGAGTCACAGGGATGTTTAAGGTCACTAAAATGTTTGTATAGGATGGAGTCTAGGGCCCCATTCTTGATTTTGGACCATCCTATACAAACATTTTAGTGACCTTAAACATCCCTGTGACTCCTTTTCACGTCATCATTGAGGGACGCGCCTCTTCAGGCCCCATCCCGGCGACTGGAGGAAATCGGGGTGAAGACTCTACACCGCCTCCCATCCCGAGGGACCCACTTCTCGTCCGGACTTCCACGGAGGACTGGACTCGACTGAGATCTACTCACGGGGCCTTCCCCACCCAGGACAGTATTCGGGATCTGACCCGGCCTTGGGAGGGAATTTGAGGAGGGACTGTTGCATTAGGACCGCCTCATTGCCTTATAGTTTCCTTGCCCACACCCCGGGTTTTCTTCATTCCCCATTGAGGGGTATACCATGGATTCAGGGGCACCTGGGACAGGTTTTTTCCTCCCCCGGGTACCTGGCTCTTGGGAGCATCCCGCATAGAGCTGCAGCGGGGACCCTCGCGTGGTTCCCCCTTGGCGACGCCGGGTCCAGTGGGGGATAGCAGCCCGCTGCCACCACATTGGTTCATACATATCCACACTAGTGGTACAGATAGTATTGGTTATTGTTTATTATTGTTGTTGTACAGCTATACATGTGTGTTTCTTTTTCTACCTTCGCCAGGCAAGGCAGTTGGCTCCTTACCTTTCAAGTGAGGCCTTGGCAACAGTCATCCATGCCACAGTTACATCTAAGCTGGACTACTGCAATGCCTTGTACGTTGGCCTCCCTTGGTCAACGACCTGGAAAATTCGGATCATCCAGAATGCAGCAGCCAGGCTACTCGCTAAATCACAGATGAAATGCCATATAACTCCTATGCTGCGACATCTCCATTGGCTCCCAACGAAATATCGGGCCCTGTACAAGATGCTGGTCTTGACTTTTAAAGCCTTGTATGGCCAGGGGCCAGCGTACCTCAGAGACCGCCTTTCCTCTCTTCACCATCAATGGTCACCCCGCCCTACTCAATGAAATCTATTGTTTGTTCCAGATCCCAGAGAAGCAAATCTTGATAGTATGAGACGCAGGGCCTTTTCTATTACTGCTCTTGTTCTATGGACCTCTCTGCCCCCTTATCTGAGAGCCATGTGTGATCTGCGGTCCTTTGCACAGGCACTTAAGACCTGGCTTTTTAATAGAGCTTTTGTTTTATAATTCTGATTTTAATACTTGTCTGTTTTAATGCTGTATCTTTATGTAAATCGCCCGGAGCATCTGGGATGGAGGGCGATTAACAAATATTAAATTGAATGAATGAATGAATGAATGAATGTATTAGTGACTCTAAATGACTGGCTAGCTGCCCCCCTCTTCCCCACACAGTGCCTTTTTTAAGGTGACAGTCCAAAGTAAAAGGAATGATGTTGACAACACCTCTTGTTCTCTTGACTTTGCCAAAGTTTCTTAATGCTTGCTTACTTTAGTCCTTTTTGCAGATTCAATATTTTTATATTTATTATTATTATTATTCTAACTCTAAACAGCAACTGCTGCACCCAGCTATCTTTTGGGCCCTCATTTCAGTCCTGATGTCATGCCCCAGCCTGGCTCTAGCACTCAGCAAGACTCACGCCATGTTAAATCCAAAGCCTCAGAGAGACCTGAAAGGCCTACACGGCAGATGCTGCAGAGGCCTCTAGTTCACCCAGCGTTCAAGGGCAACCGCAGCCCTTCTAATTCCCAGACCGATAAGAAGGCCTGGTACCAAGAAGAAGCGGTGCCTCCCAAGAGTCCAGGTGTCTTCACTAACGAGCTTACATTCCAGCCTCGGTTGAGAGGCCAGGGAGGCCAGTCCCACAAGCGAGCCTGGAAGGAAGCTCCGACGCAGTCTGCGTCTTCGAGGAGAAAAACCTACTTAAGCTGCTTCCTTTTGGCTCGAGGCATCTCTCGCCAACGTTTAGCATCAAGCCAAGCTATCACGGAACTTTGCATTGGGCCTTGAGACTCTATTGCCAAGTCTTTGTGCCAAGAACTTATCTCTGGATGTAGCCCATTGGGTCATCAAGACTCTTTTTGCCTATTTTAATCCTGTTTTACTTTTGGACTATTGCTTTGCAATACCCTGATGCTTGGGAGCATCAATGCACTATATTTCTATCTTCTTACTCTTTTACCTTATTCTTTAAAAAAGCATTTAACCGTGGCTCGTCTCAAGTGGTTTACTGAGGGATCCTTCAGGTCTACGGTGCAACACCTGAGCAGAATTGAATTCTGGGAAATGTAGTTTATGGAAGAGCCTTTTGCATTACCTGCCACTGGGGGCCACGCTTTACAAAACTACATTTAAGATGGCTGTGTTCTCAATCTCCATTAAGTTTAGTCACAGCATTTTCCTTATGGTGACGGTCAGGCAAAACTCCAAGGTAAAATAATAGGTTTTAAAGCACTTTATGTTTTCTTGGTTTTACCAAAGTTGTGTGAATTTTAACTGCATCGCAGCTACTTATGAGGGAATTGAAACTTAACAATCAAAGCTATGAAAAGGTTCAATTTCTTAATGTTTGGTGTGCGCCACGCATGTGCATTGGAATAAGCATGGTATGTCTGAAACATCCAAAGAACATCTGACTTACGACAATTTCTGATACAAATGCATAGGCCTAATAGATACACATTTATTGTGTTGGCACAGGTTTTCTATCATTATTTTCAAATGTGTTTTTTTCTTCCTTCCTAAATCTATGATATAGTTCAGGGCTGTCCAACTTCTACCGGCCCAGGGGCCTGAATTCCTGTCACTGATGACCTGGGGGCCGAAGGGTCTGCCCCCTCCCCCGGCTCCGCCCCCGCCCCGCCCCTCCCCTGGCTCCAATTTACTTACAATTCATAAGAGCCATCCATACAATCAAATATAATCTTTTACTAAGGGGAAATGCAGGGAGGGAATACATAAGGGGCATCCATACACAATTGCATAATAATAACATAAAGGTTAGCCTACCTTCCCAAACGCGCAGGATCCAGGAGTAGCCGGACCACGAGCAGAGGCGACGACCGACCGAGGCAGCAGCCAAGATGTCGGCAACAGGAGTATCGCGAGACTACGGAAGCCACACGGGATTTCGCTCTCAATGCAGGCGTGATCTCGCGGTGAGAGCAAAATCCCGTGTGGCTTCCGTAGTCTCACGATACTTGCTCCGGAACCCGGAAGTGGGTAATTTTTGAAAAGAGTCTTATTTATTTTATGCATTTATTTTTATTTTTTATTTAAAAAGCTTAGGGGGCCGCAGGGAAGGGGCTGGGGGGCCTTATATGGCCCCCGGGCCGCCAGTTGGACAGCCCTGATATAGTTCAGTGTATTTCAATAGAAGTAAATGTGGAATTTTGGTAAGTTTATGTTGTTTTCATCCTTACAGTTTCCCTTCTTTTTTCTTGCATCCTTGTGGCATGTTAGAAGCTCAATTGCTTCAAAGGTAATTGCCTCATTAAAAATTAAGAGTATAGTATAATTGTTACTGTATGCCACGTATTTTGCTGGCTCATTGATGCAATTGCTTCCAGCATCAAACTATTACTTTTATTTCCCTCTTCTGTCTCATTTCAAAATGCAGTCATTTCCCTCGATTCTTGCATCAAATTATCATAATACATTCTAGTTGGTGTGTGTGTATAGGGGGCTTGTTACAGTGGTTTCCAAACTTTTTTTGGCCCTACTGCCCCCTTTCCAGAATTTTTTTTCTCACCGCCCCCCTAGAAATTAATTTTTTAAAAATTTAATAGCAATTAAACATAAAGATATATGTATTAATGCAGTGGTTCTCAACCTTTCTAATGCCGTGACACCTAAATTAGGTTCCTTATGTTGTGGTGACCCCCCAACCATAAATTACAGAACTGGACCAAACTTGGCACCGAGAACCCACATGACCATCAGAAAATACTAGAGGGGTTTGGGAGGAATTGGCAGTGTTTTCGGGGAGATGTAGTTCACCTACATCCAGAGAGAACTGAGAACCCAAACAACTATGGATCTGGACCAAACTTGGCACGAATACTCAATACACCCAAATTTGAACACTGGTGGAGTTTTGAGAAAACAGCCCTTCTCATTTGGGAGTTGTAGTTACTGGGATTTATGGTTTACCTACAATCAAATAGCATCCAAGCTCTAAGGGCAATCAATAGCCAAGAGCAGTGCGGCGCGGATGCGCTCAGTTCCTGGAGCAGTTGAACAAATCAGGCCGCTTGGTAGATAGCCGTGGACGGAACCGTCGGGGGGGGGGGGGTGTCAGCTATACGACCCACTGGAAATGCCGGGCACACCGCAACGGTAGAGCTGCAAGGCCCGATCCGTTTCGCCAGGTATCGGCTTTTTCAAGCGGCCAGGTGCGGAGAAGATCACTGGCATTTCACAGAACATACAACATCGTGCGATAGCATGGCCCCATCATAGGTAGTTCCATGGACCCTTTGGGTGTTTCCAGTGGGTCGTATCGCTGACCCCCTGGCGGTTCTGTCCACAGCTGTCTTCCTAGCGGCCTGATTTGTTCAACTGCTCCAGGAACTGAGCGCATCCGCGGCGCACTGCTCTTGGCTATTGATTGCCCTTAGAGGGATTACAAACAGAGGCATTAGCCATTGCCGCTTATCAGAGCGACTTGGGATCACTGCGAATTTGTTACCCTGGATTATTTCTCCTATTTGCCTGTGTATTGGATCCCCTTCTTCATTTGCTTACCTTCCTGCCCGTCTGCGCATTCACACGCCGCTCCTGGAATTACCGCCTGGAATCACCTCGTGCTTTCTCCATATGGTATTTGTACCGCTGTGATTGTTTATGTAAGTGCCGTAGGACCTTCGATGTTAGTGTCCTCCATCAGCGTACTTCACCCCCTTGTTATTAAGATAATATATGCACTATTTGTGATACTATTCGGTCTCCTTGTGTGTTTGCACCATTCTGCCTACAGCACATTGCTGATTGTGTTTAGTGAATGCAGTGGTTCTCAACCTTTCTAATGCCGTGACCCCTAAATAAGGTTCTTCATGTTGTGGTGACCCCCAACTATATTTTCCATAATTAAAGCATAGTGATTAATCCCAAAAACAATATCTTTAGGGGATTATGGACAACGGATGATGGCCATCTGTCAAGAGACCTTTGACTGTGCTTTCCCACCATGTGGGTAGAAGGGGTTAGCTAGTACAATATAACAATAGAATAATGATAGATTTTTATATTACATGTAATATTACAAACAATATTGCAGTATAGTGGTATTGTACAAAATAGTAATATATAATATTTTATTTTACTTTATTTTGGGTTATTTGAGTTTTATAGGAGTAATGAAAATATTTAGTAGAGGATAATTTTATTTAAATAAATAATTGTATTTATTATTTTATAATAATTATAATATAATAGAATGTTATATTATATTATAATGTCGATATATTATAATATAATTATATTGTAATGTAGTATAATATAATTATGATATAATATAGTATGAGTATGGTATAATATATTGTATATACAGTACATTGATACAATATAATACTACTAATGGTATTGTGATTAATTGTATATTTGTTTTACATGGGGGCAAAATAATGTTTTTTGGGGGCAAAATAATGTTCGCTACCATTTAAAATTACCTTAGACTGCCCCTGGCTATTACTAGAATTAGATTTATCTGCTAATCCAACTTCCCACGGCTTTTTGTACATCAAATGAGGATGAGCTAATTTGTCATTTGCTTCAGGCTGCAAAGTGTCAAGGAGTGGATATGTCTTTTATTCACAATTATGTTACTCTTTTACCCTTCAACAGAACTTAGGTTTGACCAACAGGAAATTCTCTGCGAAATCTTTTTGGGAATTCTGGACAGTTCTGGTGCAGGCATTGCATGTGAGGCCCTGCTGAGGACTTCTAACTGAACAAGGGCAGGTACCTAAGGCACAAGTGTTCAACACAAGTTGGTGTATCAGTCAGAAATTATAATGACATATACACTGAGTCTTATATATCAAAATATAAATTATAATTCAAGTCCCATAGAATGGGTAATGGGGTGCTTGATGCTCTAGTACAGGGCTGTCCAACTTCTACCGGCCCAGGGGCCTGAATTCCGGTCACTGATGACCCGGAGGGCCGTAGGGTCTGCCCCCGCCCCCGGCTCTGCCCCCACCCCCGGCTCCGCCCCCTCCCCGCCCCTGGCTCTGCCCTCTCCCGGCGTCCTCTCCCTTATTTTAATTTAATATTAAATATATTTAATTCCATCCTCCCCTCTCCCCTTATTTTAATGTATCCCATCTCCCCTTATTTCATCTTTAAATATATTTAATTTTATATTTAATACATGAGGGGAGATGGGGGGAGGGAATGAGGAGCCCCCTGAGGAGCCCCCTGCTTCGGCCTACCTTTCCAAACGCACACGATCCAGGAGCACCCGAACGACGAGAGAGGCGACGACCGACTGAGTCGAAGAAGGTCCTAATCGCATCTGTGGGCCTCAGCGATCCAGTAGTAGAGTAGCCGAAGAGTATCGCGAGAATACGCAATCCACACGGGATTTTGTTGTCTTTTTTTTTTAAATGAATATTTTTATTAATTTATTTACATACAGAATAAAAACCACATCCAAACAACAAAACATAACAAAACAGAACAGTGCACTGTGAAAGTGCCCCTTCCACCCTCACTAACATCCACACCCCTCCACCCTTCTGAGGGTTTCATCGCCATTCTTCTTCCCTTCAAACTTCCAAGCCTTTGGACAGTTTACGTTACAAATTAAACAGTAGATCCAACTTATTCCTCGTATCTTGATCTCGAGTTTTCCAGATAATATATTGTCTTACCCGGTCCCATCGCCCCAACAGTTCCTGCAGTTTATTCTCCTCCATCTCATTAACCCTAATCTCCATAATTTCAAATTGAATGTGCTCTACCAGGTACCGCAGCCAATTCTTAATTGTCCATTTAGAGGAGTCCTTCCAACCCAGAACTATAACCGACAGCGCTTTCAATCATAGCTTCCTTAATTCCTCCATATTCCCCCAAGTCACTCTTTCTCACCAATATCGCCATTTCCTTTGTAATTACCCAATTTATGTTCAGTGCCTTATTAATTTCCCTTGTACCTCTTTCCAAAATCTCTGCACTACTGCACATTCCCAAATCAGGTGCATGTATACCCCTCTCACTTGGCACCCGTGCCAACACTGACTACTCACATTTTGAGAGAAGTATGCCAATTGGGCCGGAGTCCGATACCACTTATGCAGGAGTTTCCTTCTCATTTCCCTCACTCTTGTGTTTTTAATTTTTGCGATATTTCCCATTATCCTTTCCATCTCTAATTCTGATACTTGTACTTCCCTCTCCCACAATTTGGTTAATTCTTGTACAGGGCTTTCCCTGACACTACTAACAACTTGTATATCTTTCCCACCTGAGTCCTTTTCCCTTCCTTCCATTCCCTTACCAGCCTCTCAAAAGCAGTGTCCTCTTTTGCATTGCCTCTCTAACCTCCCTCTGCATAAGGAATTCACATATTGCCCGAATTTGCAGCCACCACCTTTTGTCCCAACCAATTCTCTAGTTTATCTCTCCTAATTCTGCCCCCTTCATCCACTAATTGCTCCAATCTTGTAACCCCTTTCCTTTCAATTCCCTTATTATTCTGCTTAAATTTTCCTCCTTTTTAGGGTTCATTACCTGTAACGAGGCTACCTTCGAAACTCCCGGTGCCATCCTCCCTTGCCACCTTCTCCACACCTCCAAAGTGGCTCTCATAGGCCCCTATCAATTTCTCCACCTCGCCTTTTCCCCATCTCCTAAAAATCAGTTCCTCCGATCCAATTGCATTCACTTCTCTCTCCACTTTCGCCCATTTTTTGTCTTCCACCTGTAGCTCTATCAGTCTTTCTATCTGAAACGCATCTCTATATAGCTCTAGGCTTGGGATTCCCCATCCTCCTTCCTTCTCACTCGCTATCAACCATTTTTTTCCTTATCCGTGGTTTCTTATCTCCTTCCACCCACTGGTTCACTTTTCTGTCCCATTCTTTTATCTTGACTCCTGAAAGAACTCCTGGCAAAGCCTGGGCTAAATACAGAAATTTAGGCAATATCATCATTTTCAGCGCTCTTATTTTTGCCATTCTCCTCAAGCTTTTGTGTTTCCAACTTTTAATTTGTTTCAGGAGTTTTTCCAAATCTGTCCATAGTTTCCATCTACTATTTTCCCCACATTCTTATAGATCCACACTCCCAGATATTTCATTCTTTTTATTCCTAATTTTAACCCTGTCTCTTTCCTTACCTCAATCTGTTCCCTTGGGCCTGTATTTATAAACATTATCTCCGACTTTTCCATATTCACCCTTAGCCCTGACTGCCTCTCGAACTCTCTCAGCGTTCCTTCATTGCCTTGACCATCTCCAAAGGGGACTGGGTTAATATAATTGCATCATCCGCAAATAAGTTTAGTTTCGTCTCTATCCCCCTATCCTATATCCTTTCCACGTTGTATCTTTTCTTATCTTATTCGCTAATATTTCTATTGCCAATACAAATAACATTGGAGATAATGGGCAACCTTGTTTAGTTCCATTCAATATCCTAATCTTTTCCGTCCTGTTTCCATTAACTCTTATATACGCCTCACTCCCTATATATAAACTCCTAATCACCTCACAGAAGCTATTACCCAAATTTAGTTCTTTGCACACCTCATACAAATAAGCATGATTCACCTTATCAAATGCCTTATACACATCCAATTTTAATATTCCTAATTTCCTCTTGGTTGCGGTAGCGTGTTGTAGCACATTCATTACATTCCTAATTGGTTCACTTATCCGTCTTTTTTAACAAACCCATATTGATCCCCCAATAATTTTAGGTAATATTTTCTCCAACCTGTTTGCCAATACCTTTGCAAATATTTTGTAATCTTGATTTGCTAAACTTATGGGGCGGTAGGACTCCGGGCAGGTCTCGTCTCGACCAGCCTTTGGGATTGTCACAATCTCCGATATCTTCCAGGACTGTGGAATAACCTGGTTTAACAATACTTCATTAAAAGTTCCGTCAAATATGGTAACAATTCATACATATATGTTTTATAAAATTCACCCGAATACCCGTCGGGGCCTGGCGCCTTGACATTTTTAACCCCTTGATAACCTTTTCCACCTCCCCTGACTGATTTCTGCATTTAAGTAAATTTTGTCCCCTTCACTTACTTTCTGTCCAACTTCTATTGGTGTCCTACTAACCTCTCCTTGTTTGTACAGTTTTTCGTAAAAATCTTTCATAATCTTCTCTATCTCCTCCTTACCCTCCTGTATCACTCCACTGGTATCCTTTAATGCTCTTATACACGACTTCTCCTTTTTCTTTTTCAGATATCTCGCCAATTGTTTAACTGACTTTGTCCCCCAAGAGCTGATTTTTTGCCTCATTGCCATTCTCATCTTATTCCAATGCCTTTCGTCATATTGTTCCAATTCTTGTTTTTTCTGTTTTAGCAACCTATGCCACTCTCTTCCCTTAGTTCGCTTCAATTGATCCTGTATCATTTCAATATCATATCCTTAATCTTATTTTCCCTTCCTCTTCTCCATCTCCTATTCATCTCTACCTCAAGACTTATAAGGTGACCTCTTATGACTGCTTTACAGCAATCCCAAACCACTGCTTTAGATATTTCCCTTGTATTATTCAGTCTATAATACTCTTTTATTTCCTTTTGTATCCTACTTTTATCCTGTTCCATAGTCCCAATCGCCATATTATATTTCCAAACCCTTGGGTTCCTCCATTGCATCATTCTTATTGTCACTACTAAGGGAGCATGATCGGACAACCACATAGCCTTGACCTCTGCTTTTTACCTGGGGCTTCCTGTCCTATCCATTAATACATAGTCAATACAGCTAAATACATTGTGCCTTGCTGAGTAGTAAGTACTTCTGTTCCCTACCCCACTATGCAGATCTACCATATCAAGTTTACTTAAATGCAGAGACCTTCTATTGTTACCTCCTACTGATGACATTTGCATATTAAAATCTCCCGCCAAGATTGTCGTCCCCTCCTTAAGTTATCCAACTTCCTTTTCATGTTCATGATGAATTGTTTCTGCCCCACATTTGGCGATAAATAGCTGCCACTGTCATCTTGTCGATTTATTATACCTTTAATAAAAACCCATCTGCCTTGTCTGTCCTTCTGCCACTCCACGCTTTCCCACGGGACCCTTTCATGAATCAGAATTGCAGTTCCCCGCCCTGCGTGTCCCCAGATTCATACACCCATTTCCACCTCTTATCGTTTATTAATTGTTCCCGGTCCCTTCCTTTATGAGTTTCTGACAAAACCATTATGTCGACCTTATTATCCTTTGCCAATTTGCTTACCCGGTACCTCTTAAAATTCGAGTTCAAGCCATTCGGATTTAAAGCTAATATTGTTCACCCATTTCCCTTTATCTTTTCATTTTTCTGGAACTGTCCTATCATGCTTGCTTTCCTCCTTTCTCACCCCTTCCACCCTCAGACACCCGTGCCTCTCTCGTGACCCCCACCTGAACCAAGTGGGTGGCGAGCTCCTCGCTTGCCCTTGAGTAGAGGCCTCATTCTGTGAGTGCGTTCCCACCACCGGGCTCCCCTTACTCTTATTTGGGTTTCCCCCCTAAACCCCCCCTCCCCCTCCCCCTCTTTCTTCCCTTTCGGCTGCATTACTACTTAAACTATATCTAACCCATAGTGGCCATAATAGCCATAGACCATCCCCAAACACAATATTCAGTCCTTCTTCCCACTTCTCTCAAAGCTTTCTTCTTTCTTCTTTCTTCCTCCTCCCTTCCTTCATTTCCGTTTAGCCTGCCGCAACAACATCCTCTTCCGTTCCTTTCTTAATGTCTCCAGTTCATCGGTGAGCTTTTTCATTCGATCATCTCTTTCTATTAAAGCAGCAATCTGTTCATCATCCGGTGTCGCTCTCCCACTGGATCCTCTCCGCTCTGCCACTCAGACCACTGAGGGCCTCGTTTGCTGCTCTCTACCGCCAGCTACCTTCTTCTTCTGTTTCTTCTGTTCCTCTTTCTCTCCCCTCTGCTGCTGAGTCAGAAAAATTTCCCCGGGG